>BJBW01008739.1:0-154553 GCA_004320125.1 Scolopax mira
CTCAACCTCTCCTCATAAGGCTTGTGCTCCAGACCCCTCACCAGCTTCGTTGCCCTTCTCTGGACCGGCTCTATCACCTCAATGTCTTTCTTGTGGTAGGGGGCCCAAAATGACACAGTACTCGAGATGGGGTCTCGCCAGTGCTGAGGGGACGATGACCTCCCGGGTCCTACTCACCACGTTCTTCTTGACATAGGCTAGGGTGCTGTTGGCCTTCTTGAACTGCTGGCTCATGTTCAGCTGACAGTCGACCAACACTCCGAGGTCCTTTTCTTCCAGGAGCTCTCCAGCCATTCTTCCCCCAGCCTGTAGCACTGCAGGGGGTTGTTGTGACCCAGGTGCAGGACCCGGCACTTGGCCTTATTGAACCTCATCCTGTTGGTCTCAGCCCATCTATCCAGCCTGTCCAGATCCCTCTGCAAAGCCTCTCTACCCTCCAGCAGGTCGACACTCACACCCAACTTGGTGTCGTCTGCAATTGCTGAGGGTGCATTCGATCCCCTCGTCCAGATCGTTAATAAAGATGTTGAAGAGAGCCAGCCCCAGTACTGAGCCCTGTGGGACACCACTCATGCCTGGTTGCCACCTGAGTTTCACTCCATTCACCACCACTCTCTGGGCCCAGCCTTCCAGCCAGTTTTTAACCCAGTGAAGAGTACTCCCATCTAAACCATGGGCAGCCAGTTTTTCCAGGAGGATACTGTGGGAGACTGTATCAATGTATGAGAATGAACTGAGAGACTGGGAAGAAGTAAGAGCTCATATAGGTGAGATGTAGTGTTTAGATAAAAATCACTTTAGAGAATGAAGGCAAAAGAGGCTTCACTGAATAAATTATGGGAGCTCATGATAGTCTCCCATAATAGAGAAACCATTATGAAAAGGCATTCAAATATGGATTAAAAACCTTTGTAATATTTTAGTAAGAAATATTACTAGGACTTGTTACTCTGAGAGATGTGTTTTCTTTGCATAAATGAGACAAAACAAGTTGCTAATAGCATGAGACTTAAAAGTTTCTTGGATAGGAGAGCTAAAGGATTTTTTTCATGAAGGAATTGTAAATCAAGAAATAGTATACTTAAGTTAATGTGCATGTACCACAAGTACATTTGAAAACTTTAATAAGGCTAGCCACGGAAAATAACGCTGAATTGAGAACTGATATAATTCAAATTAGAAGAGTAATGTGTACTTTTTTCAAAACCTAAAAGTGAAGCTAGGTAAGAAAACCAACAAAATGAGGACCTTGGATTAAATACTGTTATGAGCTGACGCTTTTTTAGGTCAGTAGTTCATGAAGTGTCTGTAATTAGTGCTTGAAGACAATAGAATTCTCAATAGCTATGATGCTGAGCTGAAAGGTCTTATAACTAATGCAACGAGGGGTCTCTTTTCTTGTTCCTTTCAACTACTGAAAGATCTAACATGGTGCTTAGTAATGTTACTCCTTTTAAAAATAAGTCATGAGTCACTCTTTAAAAAGGTGGCCTGAAGAGGCACGGATTACGCCTTTATTTTTTCTGTGTGGTAGTTTAGTATTCACTGGGGTAAATGTTGTAATGTTTGCCCAAGACTCGCAGAAGTTAAAAAATTTGAGTCCTTGGAATACAGAAAGAATAAGGCTATATATAGAGGGAAAAAAAGACAATTAATTTAATTGGAAAGCTTGTAACAAGTTTGAAACAACCATAATGAAAACAAGCAGCATCCATTTTGAATTTGTTTGTTTACTGTTTTTATGAAGTCCTTTCCTTTCTTAGTGTATCAGTATTTTGGAATTAAAATATGTCCAGGAAGTACTTTAATCTTTTTTGCTCCCTACTGACTAGGTACTTGGAACTTACCCTTTACTTGCAGTTGTGTAACCTGGTCAAGTGATGATGCAATTTGTAATTAATCCTTTGCACAATTCTTACTGAAGATGGTGTTACGTGAAAGACAAAAATGACTTAACATCTGTCTTCTGGAAATCTTGGTGTAAGTGCAGTGATTTCAGCCTGATATGGCTTTACTTTATTCCAGTGGAAGTTTTTGAGTCCTAATTTTTTTCTTAGTTTTTTTTTTAACTGCTTCTGACTAACATTTGAATCATAGAATGATTGAATGGATGAAGTTCAGAGGGACCTCTAGATGTCATCTGGTTCAACCTCATGCTCAAGCAGGGTAACCTCAATCTGGTTGCCCAGGACCATGTTCAGATGGTTTTTGAGTATCTCCAAGGACAGAGATTATACAACCTCTCTGGGCAACTTGTGGCAGTTCTTCATCACCTTCACAGGCAAAAATAATTTCCTGATGTTCAGGAGGAACCTTCTGTGTTTTAGTTTGTGCCCATTGCCTCTTGTCTTTTCATGGGGTGTCACTGAAAAGAACCTGACTCCTTCTCTTTGCTCTTCCTTCAGGTATTTGTATGTATTGATAAGATCCCCCAAACCTCTCTAGGCTAAAAAGTTACAGGTCTCTCAGCCTTTCCTCATAGAAGAGCTGGTCCAGTCCCTTCGTCATCTTAGTGGCCCTTTGCTGGACTCTTTTTAGTGTGTCCAAGTCTCTCTACTGGGGAGCTCAGAACTGAACACAGTACTCCAGGTGTGGCCTCATCAGTGCTGAGTAGAGGGGAAGGGTCACTTCCCTTGACCTGCTGGCAACACTTAATGCAGTCTAGGATGCCATTGATCTTCCTTGCTACAAGGGGACATTGCTGTCTTGTGTTCAATTTGGTGTTCACCAGGATCCCCAGGTCATTCATTTTCTGCAAATCTGCTTTCCCGCTGGGCTACCTTTAGCATGTACTGGTGGTTGGGTTGTTCCTCCCCAGGTGCAGGACTTTGCACTTCCTCTTGTTGAACTGCATGATGTTCCTGTCAGCCCATTTCTCCAGCCTGTTGAGATCCCTCTGGATGGCAGCATGATCTTCTGGTCTGTGAGCCATTCCTCCCAGTTATGTGCCCTCTGCAAATTTGCTGAGGGAGCACTCTGCCTCATCATACAAATCATTGATGAAGTTATTGAGCAGGATTGGACCCAGTAGCAACCTCTGAGTACACCACTGGTTACTGGCCTCCAGATAGACTTCATGCCACTCATTGATCATCTCACTGCTCATCCAGCCCATACATCTGCAGCTTCTCTGTGAGAACATTACAGGAGGCAGTAACATCCTCCAGAGAAGCCTTACAGAAGTTGAGGTAGACAATATCCACAGCTGTTTCCTCATCTAGCAGGCCAGTCATTTCATTGTAGAAGTTTCTCAAGTTGGTCAAGCATGATTTGCCCTTGGTGAGTCAATGCTGGCTGCTGCTGTTGACTTTCTTGTCTTTCATGGTTTCCAGGATTAGCTGCTCCATCACCTTCCCAGGGATCAAGGTGAGGCTGAGCAGCCTGTAGTTCTCTGGGTTCTCCTTCTTGCTGTTCTTGAAATTAGGAGTGACATTGTTTTCCTCCAGTCCTTGGGCACCACGAGTGTTCGGTGGTTCTTGTGACATCACCCAGATCCCTCTGTACTTGTGGGTGCATCCCACCAGGGCCCATGGATTTATGTCCAGTTTGTTTAAGAATTCTCTGACCTAGATGTCTTCCACCAAGGGCACATCTTCCTTACTGTAGACTTTTCCCCTGGTCTCTGGAATTCATGAAGGCTATTCAGTCTTTCTATTAAAGATTGAGGCAAAGAAGATATCCAGTACCTCAGCCCTTTCCATGTCCTATGTCACCATTCCCCCTGTCTCATTCAGCAGCAGGCCCTAGCCTTCCTTTTGTTATCCCTTCCTGCTGCTCCTGACATTCCTGGATGGATTCAATTCCATTAGGACTTAAGCTTTCCTAAACTTCATCTCTGGATGCTAAGGAAGATGTTTCTATATTCCTCCCATGTTACTTCTCTCTGCTTCAATCCTCTGTATGCTTCCTTTTTGTGTTTGAATTTTTCCAGGTGCAACCTGTTCATCCATGCAGGCCTCCTGGCATTTTTGCCTGACTTTCTACTTGTTGGGATGGACTTCTTTTGAGCTTGTGTGAGGTGATCCTTGAATATTAACCAGTTTCTTGTACCTCTTTTCCCTCTAGGGTCTTATCCTGTAGGATTCTGCCAAGCAAAGTAGCCAAAGTCTGTGGCCCTGAAGACCAGTAATGTGGTCTTTGCCTTTTTGCCTTCCTCTCAATGTCCCGAATTCTACTATCTTATGGTCACTGCAGCCAAGGCTACCTTTGATCTTCACAGCCCCAACAAGCCCCTCATCACTGGCAAGTATGAGGTCCTACAAAGCACCTCTCCTCAATGGCTTCTCTGTCACTTGGGTTAGGAATTTGTTATTGGTGCACTCCAGGAACTTCCTGGATTGCTTGTTGCTGCTGTGTTGAATCTCCAACACATAACAAGGTGGTTGAAGTTGCCCATGAGGACCGGGTTCTGCAAACATGAGGCTGCTCCTATTTGTCTCTGAAGGGCCTTGTCTACTTGTTATGCCTAGTCAGGTGGCCATTCACTACAATGTCACCCATACTGGTCTGCTTTTTAGTCCTTGCCCATAAGATCTTGGTTGGCTTCTCATCTGCTTGCAGGCAGAGGTCCACGCACACCAGCTGCTCTCTCCTATACAGGCTAACTCTCCCTCCTTGTTTTCCTGCCCCGTCTTTCCTCAAGATCTTGAGTCTTGTATCCCTTGATTTATGGTCATTAGTCATCCCTCCACGTCTGCATGATCCTGATAAAATCATAGTCTTAAAGGTGCACACAGATGTCTAGCTCATCATGTTTATTTGCCATGGTGTATGTGTTAGTCTACTTCAGAAAGGCATCCCAGCATTCTGATTTCCCAGAAAGGGTTTTGGGGTTTTCTCTGTAATTGTACCTTATTCCTTACTTACATGCAAATGCTGGAGGTGACCTTGCTTAAGCCCTGTTTCATTGGTATTTTTCTTTTTAATTTTTTTTTTTTAAATCTTTTCATGTCACATCACTCTTGTCTGTCACTCCCTCACAGGCCTGATGTTTACTCTGTTCCTCTGGCTTTATTCCTAGCTAAAAGCTCTCCTTAAGAGGTCATCCATCCTCCTGACAAAAATACATTTGTTCCTTTGCTCCAACCTACTGAGCTGGATCTTGCCTCTCTTGAGCAGACATTGATCTGCAAACAGGGTCCCATGGTCACAGAACCCCAAAACCTGTTGCCAACACCAGCTCCAAGGCCAATTATTGCTTTATTATTGGTGTCCTTCTCTCTCACTCTTAGCCCTCAATGGTGGAATTGAAGAGGACACTACCTGGACCTCTGTGAGCTCCCAGGGTTCTGTTGTCACTTCTGATGCGGTTTGGGTTGCCACTGGCAGTGTCATTTGTATCCATTTGGAAGAACAGCAAGAGGTAGCAGTTAGCAAGGTTTACAAGCTTTGATAGTTCCTCTAGAACATTCCGCATCTGAGCCCCTGGCAGGCAGTAAACCTCTCTAGAAGATGTGTCAGATCATTGAGCTAGTTGTATCAGAAAACTGTTGATTAAGATTCCAAGTTCTGTTTCCTGAATTGCAGTTTCCAGGTCTTGAGCTCATAATTATGGGAACATGGTGTGAGATACATAACTGTAAGGTAATAGATGTTAGGGAAAAAAGTATGTCATGAACTATAAAAATTGGTGTCTTGCAGACTGCAGAAACTTGCATATGAAATTCAGGCTCCACCCACAAGAAAAATTCTTTTGCCATTTCAAACTTGAAGACATATTTGTTTAAAAAGCAACAACTCCTGGATTTGCCTACATTCCTATGTGTTTAACTTAAGTCTTAAGATCACACATTGCTAATCATCAAATTTATAGAGTATGCACTCACTTCATTTTCTTCAGAAGGCTGCATGCATTTTACAGAAAAGTTGTGTTTCCTCAGAATCAAGTACTAGAAAAACAAGAAAGTATGACATTACACTAATTTCATTGCAATCTTTGTTTGGTCCCTTCAAACTGGCCTTACAGAATGCATATATCTGCAATTATTTGCACCTCTATTTTCCATTAAGCAATGTTGTCCAAAGGCGGAAGCAATCCTGGTGGAGCAGTGATGTGACAAGATGATTTCATACAGGCTGTAGATATCTAGTGCGTGGACATTGTAGGCATAACTAATGCTCTGCTAGTTCTAGGATCACAGTGTCTTGTATTCCCATCTAACATTACTTTCTTCTCTTTGTACCTTAAGCTAAAGGCCTGTGGTGAGTTTGCCTTGGCTGTCTGCCAGATGCCAACCTAGCCAAAGTCAATCCACTGCAGCCCTCTTTGGCATCTGACCTGGTGCTGGAGGAATGAGGGATAAGGACAGTAATTGGGAGTGGTAATGGCCCAAACTTGGATTGGACATCACCATAGTGAAGTAACTGTAGGGCTTCTTTTGTTATAATGAGGTGAAGAGACAAGGATTAATTATATCATGTGTGTAAAACTTCCGCTTTGAGTTTGTGTGATGTTATTTTGATTTTAGTGTGGGAATTTTTTTTGTAGATGTAAATGAGGTTTGTGAAGGGTGTGTGATGAATGGATATTTTGTTGACTGTTCTTAAATATGTGTTTCACAAAGGCAGTGGTGGAATGTACAGGTGTTGGCAATGGGGGGCTCCATGGGTGGTGTCTCTGAGGGGAGGCCAGTGCTGCCCCATGTCTGACACAGCTGTTTCAGCCAGCTACAAAGTAGACTCACTGCAGGATGTAGCTGAGCCCTTCATCGGCAAGGGTAGTGGCACCTCTGTGAGAAAGTGTTTTAAGAAAAGGGAGAAAGCTACGTGGAAGTGAGGTGTAAGGAAAAAGTGGGAGAAATGACCCTATGAACACCAAAGTCATTGAAGAAGGAAGGGGAGAGGGTGCTTCAGCCAGTGGAGCAGGTTGGGGGAGACTACCATGGAGCAAGTATTTGCAACCCTTGGAGGACACCATGCCAGAGCAGGTAGATATTTTCAGAAGGAATAGTGGCCATGGGGCATCTCTTGCTTGAGCAGTTCATGAAGGACTGTAGCTTGTTGAAGGGACCCCATGCTGATGCAGAAAAAAAGTGTGAGGAGGAAGGAGTGATGGAGAGGAACTGTTATGGACTGACTGCATCTCTTACACTCCTGCCCCAGTTTGGGAAGGGGGACATAGTGGAGCTGGGAATGAAGGACTGAAGTTGAACTGGGCTAGGAGAAGAATGGACAAAAGGTGTTGTAGTTTTGTCTTTGTTTCTCATTAATCATCTCTTTTAATTGGCAATAAATGAATTTACTGTTCCCAAGTCAGCTCTGTTTTGTCTGTGATGGCAATTTGTAAGTGGACTCTCTGTTTTTATCTTGACTGATGAGCTTTTTATCTTATTTCTCACCCTGTCCTGTTGAGGAGGGAGAATGAGAGAACAGCTGGGTGGGGTTTGGCAACCAGCCAGAGTCAATCCATCACAAGGTCTTAACTTCTGTTTGTTTCAGATGTCTGTAAAGTTTCCTAGTGGAACAGAGACCGGCTTACCACTGGAGTCTTAACTCTTGTGCTGTTCGTGTGACAGCTGTAGCCTGTGTTGGGGAATGACTCCTGTAGGCTATTTTTGTGCCAGTGAAATATTTGTTGAAGGAAGTTTGTCAAATGTACAGTTGTTCTAGTCCCATGTTAGACTACTAGACTAAAGTTTCATTTAAGTGTTTTAACTCTGTTGGCAGTAAAAGACTTTTCCAGATGATAGTCCATGTTCATAAAGTTTGCTTTCTAGAGCACTGTAAAAGAATAACAAACAAACAAAAAAAGTAAAGTTGGATATGGTAATTTTGGTCTAAAATCAAGTTAGAAAATTCTCTTTGAAGCTATCTGGTCGTTTCTAAATTTCATAGGAGCTTGTTAAAGTAACTCTAGAATTGATTTATGTAACCTTCTTATTTGCATTGACAAGTGAAATATATCCTTCCTTGTATAATTTACTGGGCAACAGTAAGCATATAAGTAGGTTTGCTATAGCTTTGGCTACAGTTCTGAATAGTTCTGAAAGTCCTTGATACTTTCTTTCCATTTCCTTTTTTGAGTTTGACTTTGTCCTCAATCTCTCTCATTTTGTCATCCTCCTTACTGATTGCTTAGTTTGTCCTCTTCATCTTCTGCATTTCCCTATTTAGTGTATTGTGTTATTCTGTACAATCATTTCACTGCCCTCCTGCTCCAATGCCATTGTGAGCTTTCACAATTTTTGTGACTTAAGGCTCTTATTCCTACTGTTTATCTAATGAATTTCAGTTTCCTTAGAACAGGGCCTGTCAAAATGTTCCTCTTCTGCCTGAAGAGTCTTTGGTGCCATAGTGTGATTTGTCAGTTTTCTATTCATTTGACATTTGGTCTCTCCCTGTGTAATGACCAAGGTGATCCATTTTTGATGAAAACAGCTTTGGGTTTTAATAGCAGAACTGTTCTTGTGAATTCATGTTTTATATTTCTTTTACTCTTTTTTTTTTTTTCAGATGTTGGATGTCTATGACATTCTTCCTTTCGATAATCCAGATGGTGGTGTGTGGAAGCAAGGATTTGATATCACATACAACGAAAATGAATGGGACAGTGAACCCCTTCAAGTTTTTGTTGTGCCTCACTCACATAATGACCCAGGTAATATTTTGACTTGAGTATCTAGAGCCTTTTGATTTGAGTATCTGGAGCCTTTTGAAATAAGAAATATATTGCCATTTCAGTTAAGATTTGGTTTAGTTTTTTTAGTATTTTAGATTTAAGTCTAGCCAGCTGTTAAGCAGGTGTGTAATTCAAGTGCCATTGGCTTTGAGTGACAACTGTTATGATAAAAGATGTACATGTACTTACTTATTTACTAGGCGTAGAACTTCAGTATTGATGTTGGAAGGTAATAGGGGTTTTCTGTGTTCATCCTGATGGTAACCCAGTCAGTCTATTCATTGCTGCATTGAATATGGCCTGTTCTTATTTTGACTTTTTGGACTGTCATAGCTATTTAACTTTCAGCCTGTGCTTTTTGGAAGATGTTACAATGACAAATCTGGGGGTTTTGACTGTCACACTTTCTTTACTGATTTTTGCATATCCTTACTCCCAAACTACAGTCGAACTATATATAAAGTCTGGATTTAAACTGAAACCTAGATATGCTTATATAATTTCACCTCTTCCTCTCAAGGGGATGTTCTTCATAATAACTAAAATTGAGAAGTGTCACTTCATTTTGAAATGATTGTACAATACACCAAAAAGCATTGAATTATACTGTTATACAATATACCTGGTATGTGTACACAAAATATGAGAAGCTAGTGAAGCTGCTCATTACTGTGGAAAGCCAAAATTTTAGTGATTATAAATTTTACTGCTGTGTATCTAACAATTTAATTTGTTGTTTGAAGTAGTGTGGATCTGAGTGAAGCAAGATACGGGAGTTTCAATATAAGTGACTTCTCACATATCTAGCATTTTCAAAGAAAACAATCACTGGAATTTGGAGGGACTGTATTGTCTGCTATGACAGCTAAAATAATGAAGTATGGATATAGTAAAAATTTTCAGATAGAATAGACGCAATATAAACTTTGATCTGGTTTTTTTTTTAAATGCATGTCTGTTTATTTTTTCTCTGGTAGTTTTCCTGGAAACTTTCCTAGAAAGAAGACACAATGGGCTATTGACTCAGCTGGCCAATAGCACAGGCCGTCAATATCAGGTTATATTGGAGGAGGCTTTATCACAGCCTCCAGATTTTCAGATATGTTTCTTTTGGGGCTAACAGATTGAACAGCTCTGTATCGTTCCTATGAGAGATGTCCCCAAAATACCGGAATTGTTGGGAAGACAGACACATCTCTTTAAAGCCTCCAAACGAGGATAGCAAGTTACTAAGTTCACTCAGTGAGGAATGCCTTGAGCTTCACTACATATTTGGCAAGACTCTTGAAATATTATACCTTCTTTTGGAAATAAGAGGATAACAAAAGGGCTGTCTCTAGGACCAGATACTCTCTCTATGTATAGCGTTCTTCTCTGTCAGATTTGGGTTCTTAGTTTGTGTCTGAAAAAACCCAACCAAACAACAAAAACTTAACTCACCCCAAAAAACCTCAAACAAATGAAAGCCACAAATACCTCCCAACCACAAAACAAACAAAAAATCAGAAGCCTCAAATAAAAAACAACCACACCATCAAAACAAAGAAACAACCAAAAAAACGAATAAAATTTTCTTAAACTTCTAGGACAAGTAAAGTGTAGATACTGCTTTACAGCCAGAGGTAGCCTCACTAACACTTAGTATTCCTGCTTATTTTTCTGTGTTATCAATCATAGAATTTCTTGTACTTTCCCAGTAGGATGTTTTATTTACCCAAGAAGTATGTTTGTGATATGTCTGTCTGTTACTTAGTTTTACATCTGAATGGTATCTCTTGATATGCTTGAGAGCTCCATTTAATGAAGTTTAATCTGATTCTGTCTTACCCTCTCCAAACATAAGGGTGTGGGCCATAATGAACTTGGCTTCACAGATGGATTTTTTACTAGCATTCAGATACCCATCTTCGAGAGAGTTGCTCATTAAATCTATAGTAAGGTATTTGTTTTTCCAGCTCTCTGAAAGAAGTCCTCTCTATGATTGCCCTTTCAATAATAAGGTTTGAAGAAATCTGTCAAGTTATGAGAGCTGTCTCTCATCTTTATGGTAAAACTTTTTTCTTGTATAGGTTATTCCTAAGGACTTGTCTGAAGTCTTAATGATACTGTCATTCATCTTTAACAGCTGACTTCTTCACTCGTGTCTAGTTTTGGTTCCTAAGGTCTTCCTCTTTGATACCTAGTTCTTCATGCCTTTACTGTAAAAAAAAAATAATTAATCTATCAGTCCTTCCTCCAGCAGCAACTAAAATCAGGAAATCTGTATCTCCTTATGCATACAATCTAAATATCTCCCAGCTTGTTCAGGCTCCTCAGTTGATATCAAGAAGAGTTAAACTGAGATTTAATCCTGGTTAGTGTAAACCATTCCATGATCAGGTTGACTGGTTATTGTTTGCTTTTACAAAGAGTGTTATCATAGAAATCTCCTGACTTGGTACTGTTTTTTGTAACAACATTTCTGTGGAATTGTGTGCAGTATGAAACTGCATATTAATAAGCACTTAAAAGAAGGAGAATTTATCTGTAACAGTGATCTGAAATCTTTTGTATAGCTAATGGTTACATTATTCCTTTCCCATAGAGGATTAAAAGGCATAGTGCAAAGGAAATGCCTTCTGGCAAAAAAGCTTAAGGCATAATGAACCTATAGTGTAATAATGTACGTGAAAAATATTTACCAAGAAATGGGGTCAGTAAAGATATAACTGTATTAGCTGCAGAAGCTTTAAATTCTCATTACATTATATGTTTTCTTATCTGAGGCTACTTTAACTTTTCACATAACTAATTATGCTAGTGAGAGTCTGTAGCTAAAAGGCAAAGAAACTGCCTTGAAACAGAATCAGTAGTGAAGGGGATGGTCTTAAGTTCCAGGTTCTACTTTGGGGAATAACTTATGCTCTGAAATGTATGTTACTGGGAAATCAGATATGAGAGGGTGAGCCTTCACACTTTTGGTTAGTGGCAGGCATAACCATCTTTTAGTTGCTGGCAGTTAAGAAGAATTGAGCACCACAGTAGCATGTCTGATCTGGGGGGAACTCACCCAGTACAGATTAATCTCAAGCTGTGGAGAGGGGTTTGATTTAAAATAGCTGTGTTGTGTGAGGTTATAGCTGTTGCGGGTGGGTGACATTTCTTTCTGGAGCAGATTAATGAGCAATCGTATAACCTGCTGTGCTGGCAAAGCCCTTATGTTAGCTCTCATGTGTTTCAACTCCAGTTTCATGTGACTGCCTGAAGTGGATTAGGGAGCTGAACTCCAGAGGGGAAAACCCTGCTCAGGGATTGTAGTGGTGTCAACCAACACAACTGGACTTGAAAGATGATGTTCAAATATGACCCGAGGGGTCGAAAGACACCTTTAGCGTTTCTTGCTCTGTTGGCAGTGATGATTTTTGTAATGTCTTCTATAAAATTATTTAAGAATTAACACCTGAGAGCTTTGTAATATATGCGTGTACCAGATGAGAGTATTTTATTTCTGAATGTAGTTGTTTCAGGCCTACTATAACCAGTATGCAAGTGGAATTGAAAGAGACAATAGATTTTCCACTTGCCCCTTTGCCTGACCACCCATATTTTCTCCAAAGTAAAAATGTATGTGAAAGTGTATGTGCACGTCAGGTCTAAATACTACTTTCTAACACTTCATTAATTATCTGTAGCATTGGTAACTTTATCTTACTTGCACTCATGTTAACCCCTTTGTATTATTTAAGACAGTCTCCCTTTCTCAAGAGGAAATCTGTATGGCTCTATGCTTTAGACTGTTATCTGAGTGACCAAAATGTAAGAAAAGATTAGTTTAGAGCTGAAGCAGAAAAGAAGAAATGCTAGTTGAATGACATCTGAAAACTTTAAAACTTTAACACTTTAAAAGTTTCAGACTGTAAATTGAAAGTTCACTGATTAATATGTTCATATTATGTTCCAATAGGAAGATAACAAATAAAATCAGTCACCACTGTTTGTTTAGAATTTGTTTTCCTTGTTGCAAATGACAACAATATATTTAAGTTTTCAAAAATCCAAAACTATGATGGGTATGCAAAGACTATGAAATACACACTGATTGGTGAACACCTAATTTTTCTATTGTAGAGGAAGATGAGATCTAGGAATAGAATGAGAAACTTGGCATGTCACAAGTTTTATTGACGTGCTGAATTCTAGAAAATAAAATCCTCGTGCTGGCTTACTTCTCTGTGATTTCTGTGGTTGCATATGAGGTGATAGGGGACCTTTAGTGAGAGTTTTTTTTCCTTTTTGGGTGGTGGAGTTGTGGAAGAAAATTCAAAGATACATTGCAAATTAACAGGACTGTGATAGAGAGCACACTTTTAACTCCTGATAAGTATAAATTTTCTTCCCATCTTAGTTATGAAGGCAGCAGACTCGATATATACAAAGCAGAAATAGACTTTGCATTGTGTTAGACTAGTACATAAGAAGTCTAATTCTAATTTTTGAGGTATCTCATGGTTTGTGACGGGTCTTGATTTTGGTGAAATGTGCAGGTTTTTTGAGTTTTTAGCTATGCTTATGAAACTAAGTGTGATAAATATGAAATGATTCTTGTGGTCCTTTGAGCAGAAATCTTTTACAAGTTACAATATGCCATTGGAAAAGTAAATGCAGTCATACTTTTCTAATACCTACTTTTTTTATCTAAATGTCTTTATTTCATAGACTATTTTTGGGGAACAAAATCTTCTGAATCAGACCTAATGCTACAACACAGGGATGTTCCAGGTGGCTTTCTGTCTTATTCTTGTTCATACTATGTCAAATAGGAAAATGAAAACCAATCTTAGACTGCTTTTAGTTTTAATTTTGAGATAGCCTTATCTGAGAGAAATCATGTTTTTCAAATTTTCTTTCACAGTCCTAAGCCATTCATCTTTATTGAAAAGAGACTTCTTTTTGGTAAAAATAGCAGTGAAATTTTATGTCAGAAACATCTGTAAAATATTAACTTGTATATTTGCTTTATTTAGTTTTCACATCATAGAATGGTGGTATAAGATTTCTAAATTAAAAAATTGATGTGTATATTTTGTACCTTAAAGTAAGCATTAGTTTTTTAAAATACTGAATCTACAAAAGAGCTAGTGCTAAATTCTTTCCATGTGTAATTGTACTTATTAAAATGTCAGGTAAAACTTTGATTTTGGAATTGTTTCTGGTATTTAGATTATTGTCATTATTGCGTGCCTCTATATCATCACATAAACACATAGATCATGCTTAAATTCTCCACAGCGCTGACAACTCATGCCTGCATTCTATTATTTTTATAATTATTATTTTAAAGAAAAACTTTTACTAGCACAGCATCACATGTTATGTGGAGCATGGATGTAACTAAGATCTAAAACATCTTCCTACAACTTATGATTTGTTTTTATTTCCTTAGCTGTGAAAACAATTACTTAATTGTGTGTTTTTCCAAGGACAAGTCAGTTGAGAGTTAAACATAACTGTAAAAAAAAATAATTTTTTGTTACTACCTCAGGTGTACATTTTAAAAATCCAAGAATTGAAGTTCCACTAATTTTGTTGCAAAGAGGTTGCTTTTATTTTCTGGAAATCTGTATAAAGCTATCTGAAATTTAAAGTTTTTATTTTGTTCTGCCATAAATTTGATAATTTACTAAGGTTCTTAAGTTGCAAAAAAGCAGCATTCATGTGTGAATTTTAGACTCAGTGAAATGACTTATGATCTACTGTAAAGTAAATCAGAGATGCAAACTGCCCTCAAAAATAATTAATCTAACAATGAATAGTTGACATCCATTAGATCTACATCTTCATTGAAACAGATTTCATGAGCAACTAGGACACTTTTCTTTTTAAACATTGGAGGGTAACTTATAAGTGTCTTTTTTGTTTCATTTTAATAGTTAATTTTAAACCAAAAGATAAAAGAAATACAAAAGTTAAAAAAACCCAAACACCTACAGCCTTTTAGATAGTTGTAAGGAGTGCTCAAACACTCTTGTTAGTAATGGTTTAATGTTTTCACAGTTGTCTGTTTTTTTACTTTTTTACCCCACTTTGTTAATATAAATTTTCTTGGGTTGACAGCAGACTCCAAGAATTGTGTCCAAACATCAATGCAATCCATTGCGAGGCAAAAAATACTGAAGCATTTAATTAACTTATTTGCCACCATTCCTGCATACACTTCCAGCCCAATTTTCTTTGTGAAGTTCTAAAGAAAGGTATTCTTGTGTCTTAGAACAATTAAGAAACAGTTCTAGTGATACAAGCAAAGTTTCAGGTGTGTACATCTTCCTTTTCAGCTACTTAATTTGTGCTTAAAAAAGCATGGTAAATCCACAGTGTATCCTGTTCATCAGAGTAGAAAGGCTAATATTCCATATAGTTATACGTTTAGGAAATAAAAGAGCTAAACTTTGTAAAAAGAAACTCTTGGAGTGTTTCATCAGCACTTCGAAAGCAGCACGTAAAGTTCAGCTTCCAGCTTCTTAAGAAAATGCTTCACTTAACTTATTACAGGGAGTGGGAAGCAGGCACGTCTCTAAGACTGTTGAAAGCAACTTAAATTTCATATATTCTTTTTTTTTTTAGGTTGGCTCAAGACTTTTGATGATTACTTCAGAGATCAGACACAGCATATATTAAATAACATGGTTATAAAACTGCAAGAAGACAGCCGAAGGAAATTTTTGTGGTCTGAGATTTCTTACTTTTCAAAATGGTGGGATGGAATAGATAGCCAAAAAAAGGATGCTGTTAAAAGGTTTGAACACTGAACTATTTCTTATGTTCCATGTGGAATGTTCTGAGACTCTATGTATTTAACTACATGGTGAACTTGAGATTTCACTTGTTGCAATGTCGAATTGCTAGAATAATCAACTACTCGAGTTCTGATGTTTTTGGCCTTGCTTAATTTTCTTTTTCCAGATAAAAAATAAAAATCTGTTTAGACAAGTGAAGACAACTTACTGAAAAAATTGACTAAAAGTTTCCACATACAGCCATTATAATTGTAATGGAGTTGTGATTACAAACTTTATTTGAACTCACATTGAAGTATTGGCAATGGAATTAAAATAATTCTTCATATTAGCTATTTATATGTGATAGTTTTCACAATTGTGAAACTATATTTTTTTGGTTTTAAATATGTGTATTTTTCATAAACATGCATCTGCTTAGATGGTAAAGTAGTGCATGCTCCACACCCTTGCTCTTCTTAGTTCTTTTTAAAATTGCTACTCAAAATGTAATACAAAAGTAAAAGTTTTGCATGGATGTTGAGACAAGGGCATGCTACTTGGATAAACTTGAAGGAAGAATACAGTTTGAAGCGTTCAAAAAAGGTTGTTCTGGTTTCTTTGCTTTAAGACAGGGTTTAGCACTTCTTAGCTCATCTATGTGATATCCTCCTTCTCATGCCCATACTCAAGATGCACAAATTGCACTATACTTTAAGGCTATGAGAGTCTCACAGCTGCAAAAGTTAGATAATACTGGAAATCTTGGGAATGACAGAAAACTATCTATTTAAAAATTTATGTACAATACATGAGTATTAAAGCACAGCTGTTGTTTTTTGAGACTAAAAAGATTCCTTGGAACACAATCAACAGTAAATTATAGTCACTAAGGAATTGTGTCCTTTCTTCAGGGGAATCAGGTATAGGTTAAACTGCCGTAAGACTTACAGAAGCTGCACTGGTGATTATTTTTGCTGTGTGTTCTTCCTTAAGTCACATTATAAATAATAACCATAGGATTAAGTTTACTTATTCATTTCTTGAATTAATTAAACATTTATATGCGAGCATACAATATAAGTGCTGAAGTTACATGATTTAAGTGTAGGAACTCCCTGGTGCTGGAATCATGATCATTGTGTTCACTGCCATCTTAATAGAGATATTGGGCCATCCTGTGATCTGTTTCAAGAAGGCATTGTAACAAGGGAGATGGTCTGAAGCCTTTATAGATACAATAGACTTCGAAGCTCTGTCAGCTCTCTAAAACAATGAAAGGAGCCGTAGATCAAAGATGAGTAGATACTAGTAGTGCTTGAAATGTGCAATGTCTGGGCATCTCGCTCAATTGGCCTGTGGTACTGTCACACAAACACTTTTTGGTTTTATAAGCTGCAGGAAATAGCCTTCTTCCTGCTTTAAACAAAATTATACATTGTGGCATGTGCAGTAGAGCTGATAGTTGTCATTGCACAGAGGCATTAAAAAATTCACTGTTTTCATCTATTTGTTCTTTACCTATTTGATTAAAGAAATGTATTCCAATGATGGAAATAGCAAAAGCAGTTTAGATTTTGGCATTGTGTCCCTGCTAAATACCTGTTGGGTATTCAGAAATCAATTTTTAAGAGTGTGTTTTCATATGCAAGATTCTGAACACAATCTGTGTATTTTTCAGGTTAATAAAAGATGGACAATTTGAAATAGTAACAGGAGGATGGGTCATGTCTGATGAAGCCTCTCCTCATTATTTTGCTTTAATTGACCAACTGATAGAAGGACATCAATGGCTAGAAAAGAATCTTGGTATGTAGCTTGATCTAAAATTTAACTGTTAATAGGAAGTCAATTTGAAAATGCTTTTTTTATTTCTGACGCGCCTAGAAGACTCTCTACGCTGCTTTCCTGAAACATTAAATCAGACCGCTTACTGGAAGCTATAGGTTTGACTCTAACATTTGCAATTACTGTTTGCAGATAGAAGTTCCTGGATTAACAATTTTACATCATAACAGTTTGTCTTCATCAATGAAAGATATGTAGTATATTAGTATAATAAAACTTAACACTTGATCATTCTGAACTGTAAATTATGTGTCTCTGGTGTGTCAGTTTGTTTGCCGTTTCTCTCTTTTGAAAATCATGACAAAGACCTTAAAATGGCTTTAATATTTTTTTCATGTGTTTGTATCTATTCTGCAGATTGTGTATTCATTAGTTTCTCTTTTGTAAGGCTTTCAAAAAAGTAAATTTGAAATTTAATAGTAGTTGTTGAAGCAGTAGTAGTTACAAAACCTAAACCCATTGTAATGTTAGAATTGTTCATATTTTAAAAAAAGAGAAAAAGGCTGACTCGCTTTTGAAACTTCTGCAGTAACATTAACTAGTTTCGGTGGCTTTTTTCTGTTTAGCTCTATAAGTAGAGATCATGTTCTGTAAGTACGATTTTTATACAGAAAATATTTGTATAATGATTTTAATAATAAGTTCACATTACTTGATCCGATTAACTGAAATCATTTTGAAAAGCTGTTTCAGTATGTTTTTCTCAAATTGAAATTTTCATTAATGCAGCTTGCTATAATTAAGGAGTGGGGGAGACAGAAGGCCTAATAGAAGGACAATGTGTTCCTACTGCTTTTTTGGTAAGGCAGTAAAAATGTCACTAAGGAACCATGTTGAAGAATCAGTAAAAGAAGAGTTAGATATGGATTCTTTATTTGCAAGTATGAAGTTCAGTGAAATGACAGTATTAATCTACATGATTCTAATGATTGCAAAGCAAATAAATCAAAAGAAAAGAGAAGTGATTTCCAAAGCCAGTGAAGGTTAACATTATTTAAATTCATCAAGCTGCAACATCAATCCATCTCCATCCATTCATTTTCTTTCAGCTGTCCTTTCCAGTTGTAACATCTGTAAACGACTTAAAGTGAAAAAGGAGATGCATTTCATTATGTTTCCATATAAAGATGTTTGAAACACAAGTGAAATACAAGATAGGGTACTGTCTTAGGGTTTTTTTGTAGTTAAGCAGAATGCTTTGCCTCTAAGACATTTGATTTTTTTCATTAACAGCTTATTTGTTTAATTCTAGCTTGTTAATTCCGGGGTGTGTTCTGCAGCAGGCTTAATACTCAGTTGTGTATTTTATTTTTCTGGAAATTTTATCATTAGTGTTCCAATTTGAATTATGTTGATATAGCTTCCTTTGAGTATACAGTAAAACTTTCTTCCTTTTTTCCATTTTTTTCTTTTGTCAACAGGAGTAAAACCAAAGTCTGGTTGGGCAGTTGATCCTTTTGGGCATTCACCAACAATGGCCTATCTTCTGAAACGCTCAGGATTTTCCAATATGCTTATACAGAGAGTTCATTACTCAGTTAAAAAGCATTTTGCAACACAGAAGACACTAGAATTTTTTTGGAGACAGAACTGGGGTATGAGTTTTTCCTTTATGACAATTTATTTTGTTAATTTACACAGGTTAAATGTGGAGAAAACTTAACTAAATACTATGGAAATCTTTATTTAGAGAAGTTAGCCTGGACTTGAAAATTTTAGACTTGTGGTTCTGTTTAAAATAAAAGTCCAGGGTATTTTTTTTTTTTAATAGCAGACAGGTAATGTGAGTACCTGTTTGTTAGTAAAAGGGTTAAAGAAAAAAAAAACCCTTTATTATTGCCATTGTTCCTCTGATCTTCCTGTTATTTTACTTTGTTTTGTGCTCATAAATATAAAAAATGTAAAGGGAGTGGAATATTGTTTTCCCTTTTCTCCCTTCTTTCTTTTCTTCCTCTTACTATACTATGTGAAAATAAAGTAGAGAAGGAACATTTCTTTTGGAGAGGAAAAAAAAGCGAAAAGTGAATAGTTGAAGATGGAGACATCTGTCTTGTTTGTTTTCTTACTAAGGAAAAAACTTTTAAACAATCAGTTTTCTGCAGCTGGTGTGACAAATTAGCATCATTATTTACAGTAGCCTTCTGTGGACTTGAAATCTGTAAGTTACCTTTAGTCAGAAAAATAATTTAAAAATGTCACCACTTTAATTTGCACTTAAATTCCCATGTAAAACCTTATTCTTAGAATAAATATAAATATTTTTAATATTATTTCTGCAATATAGAGTATTAAAGTTTTCTTAGGTAATGGAGTTGTTATACCTTAGCAAACTGATGTGTTTGTAACTTAATGTATTTTTCTATATCAGTACCTTGTTTTGCTTTGTACTGTACCAGTATTCGAGTAAGCTGTATTATGAACATATACTGCTCGGGTTTTGGTATTTCTGTTTTTAAAGTAAGCTATTATGTCACTGCTTTATCAATACAGAGTCAAACAAATATATTTAATTCTTACTATTGAAAGGTGGTGGTGATTTTGAAGCTTTTTAGTTCTTTGTTTTTAAGTGGAAGTTGCAGGGAGATCATTCAGGCAAAGCAATCTGCTGCACAAATAAACTCAAAATGCGCCACTGTGAAAGAATTTGTCAGATACTGACATTTCAGAGATTTTTCTTTCAACGTTGGTGCATGCCACTCAGTGTGCAGAGTAATTAACTGATAGGCCTTTTTCCAAAGTAGTTGCATTAAGTAAATCACATGTATGATCTAGTATTTGGGCTTTAGAAGAAAGCTTTTCATAACAGACTACAGATAACTGCATGCTCATCTGGCATAATATGTAGATGTGGTACCTGAGATAAAGAGAACTCTTGCAGCTGAAAAGTAAATGCATATATCTATGGAGTCTTACCTTTTTAATAATAAGTAAGGAGTAGTAAAAAAAGGAGTTTTTAAAATGAAAAATCTGGATTGAATCTGTGAAGAGTTATTCTGTTTAAGGTTTTGTGTATTGTTAAGAAACTCAAGAGCCAGGTTCTTTGGAACATTTACAGCATTCGTCCCTTTTTTTCAGCATAAAATTGATGTAAGTTGTTTGTGCTGGGAATAGGTAAGCAGCATTTAGGTGTTATACCAGATAAGTAAACTTAAGGTTCTCTTAAATTTTATGAGAACTTCATGTTCTCTTTAGAGCTAAATTTTGAAAGACTATTTTGAGACTTGAGAAAGTATGGGTAGATCCCTGCTCCTGGTGTGTCAAACTTAAGGGAATGGACTGACTAGGGGGGAAAATTTATATTGCAAAGATGGTCTCAGAAGTGCATAAAACTTGGAGAAGTACAGAGAATCTACTGACAAGTACATAGAATCGTACTGTTAACATATTGAAGTGAAATATTCAAGAAATTATTATATTGCTAAATCCAACCAATTAAAATGTTGTGGTGTGATGATGATAGCAGGTGATAATGATGTGATGATAGCAGGATAGTTGTTTCTTGGTGTGTGCTTGCTTGTTTGTTTTGTTGCTGTTGTTGTTTGCTTTTGACTCACTCAAAGTATGAAAGCTGTCTTGTTCACCTCTAGAACTCTGGAAATAATGAGAGCTATCTGGGTAAAAAAATCCCTAGTATTCTGTTCCTGTCTTTCTCAACCAGATGGTTCTTGACTGGAACACGCCAATCTTGGTTGTATCTCTGTTTTTAGCCTTTTTATGTGTAAGGTACATACTAAGATCGACTCCACGTATGGATATTCAAAGCAAGGAATTGTCTCGATCTGATATTTTTAATACCAGTCTTGGACTAAGAGCATGGAACTGATTTAGTTTTGGCAAACTGAGAGGATTTAGAGATGTGCTCTATGTATTTAATTCCAGATTTGGGATCCAGTACAGATATCCTTTGTCATATGATGCCTTTCTATAGCTATGATGTTCCTCATACTTGTGGTCCGGATCCAAAAATATGCTGCCAGTTTGATTTCAAACGTCTTCCTGGAGGAAGAATAAGCTGTCCGTGGAGAGTTCCGCCAGAAGCCATTCATGCTGGAAATGTTCAGCACAGGTACAACTTTTACATATCTTGCAAGGGACTAAGTTTAAAAAAGAATAAATTCATCCTGGTCAAAGCTGGTTTGTAGCATAGCTCGGTGAATTTATATACTTCTTGATACAAATTTATCATAGGAAGATGACACCTGTTGCTTAGGCTAGCGTTTGCTCATAATTGACATTGAAATTTGAAGATAGGTTATGATAAGGAAGATGCATTAATGTTTTTTTCTTTTCCATTAATAATGCCCAAGTCTATTACAAGCTCTGAATTCTAGTATACTAATATACTATAATTATGGTTATAGTTATGATACTGGTTTACTGTAGATTTTTTAATTCTGTGAATAGGCAGTGATTTATCTCCTGCCAGTGGAAGACTTAAGGGGCGACATAGTATAGTATGCTGTAAATGCAAATGGTGAGGTATTTTTCATAGTATATCTTTGCAAAACTTGCAATCTGTGGTTTAGGTTTCCTGAAGTGGACACTCTTAAGTGAATCTGAGCCCCATGTCTTACATGTCCTGGGTAGGGGATGGAAATCATATTAACCTCAATTTTATTTTTCAAACAGAAATACTGAGTTGTTTTGCTACTGATAAAAATCAAGTTTACAGTTTTAGACTTTCAAGAGGAGGGCATTGGGGGTGGGAGCCCAAAACAGAAAGGGGAAAAATAAAACTGCTAAAGGTTTTTTCCAGAACAAGATTATATTCTATGGTCCTGTTAATATCTTCAGGCCTTCAAATCATCACAAGTTCAAGAGTTAGAAATTTAGGTAGGTTTTGTTGCAAATTGCTGAGTGTAATAACAGATAGCTGGATGAGGTTTTGGTTCTAGTCTTGATACTGAGGTTTTGAAGTGATGATCTGATGATCATGTGTTGGTTGTCTACATGTCAAGTCTGTGTGTTCTTTTCTGAGTATGAATTTTGCCAAGGATCTTGAAAACTGCACTTTGTCAGTAAAATTAAGTTATGAAATTTTATTGAAGATAAAACCAAAATGAAACAAAGTACTTGTCAAATTTTAAGGTAGAGATTGGAGTGTGATAGGAGAAAGTAATTTTCTTTACAATTAGAAAAATGAAAGCTGAAGTTGACAGAACAGTAGAGCTAATAGAAGAATCATTATGACACACCCAGTGCTCATACATTGTGAAGAAAAGCTCATGTGCCTATTAAAGGTGTAGAAAGAAAAATCTTGAATATGTATCCCAATTAACTGAGACAAATATTTGTAGAAGAGTAACAGTTTGTTTAACAAGTAACTGGAACATACAGGCTATAAATACAGTGTAGAGAGCCTGCTTGGAATGCTTTTTAAGGTTTTTGTTTTTCAATTAGATCTTAATTTATCCCTGCACTTCCAAGATGCATCCTTTGCATAACAATCTAAATTGTTATGTAGACCTTGTAAGATGATATGGTTCTTTCACCATGTCATATGACATCAAAGAAATGGGGTAGGTATGTAGTTAATGTGTGATTGAGTTGAAGAGATTGCCATCTCAGTATGGTCTCTGAAACAATCTTTTTCAGCAGATTTTTGTAGACAAAAACAATTTCAGTCTCTAACAGGGAGTTTAAAGAACAGTACTCTAATATCTATGGTAATACCTAAGGAAAAGTAAAAACTGAAACACAGTCTTTGAGTTCGGAGCCTGACCTTGTGCTTGGCCTTGTTGGACCTCATGAGGTTCACATTGGCCCACTTCTCAAACTTGTCCAGGTCACCCTGGATGGCATCCCGTCCCTCAGGCATGTCAACTACACCCCTCATCTTGGTGTCATCTGCAAACTTGCTGAGGGTGCACTTGATCCCACTGTCTGTGAGTGTGATGAAGATATTGAACGGTACTGGTCCTAGTTATGGACCCCGAGGGTACACACCTCTCATCACTGATCTCCTTCTGGCCACTGAGCCATCGATCACTACCCTCTGTATGCAACTGTCCAACCAGTTCTGGATCCACTGAACAGTCCACTCATCAGATCTACATCTCTCCAATTTAGAGAGAAGAATGTTGTGGGGCACCGTGTCAAAGGCGTTACAGAAGTCCACATACGTGACATGTATAGCTCTTCCCTTGTTCACTGATGTTGTCACTCCATCATAAAAGGCCACTAGGTTGGTCAGGCAGGACTTGTCCTTGGTGACCCCATGTTGTCTGCCTTGCATTGCTTCTCTGTCCTCCATGTGTATTGGTGTAGAATGTTGAAGTTCTGGCTTCTCAAACTAGCAAGAAAAAACAGCTGTTGGTGTTTTTTTCTTTGAATGGTAAATGAGTTCTTTTGCTAGAGCAAGCATAGTTTGTTTTGATGTGTGTGCCTCTCCCATGTGTGGGAATAGTAAAGGATCTGTACTCCTAGTTATATGGAGTTTCCCCTCCTATTGTTGAAGAGCCCAATTTTATATTTCAGCATTTTTCTCTTTAGGGTTGGTGACGTTGCACAATTGGCAACTGGTGTTTAGAATTACATTGTTGATGTGGCTTTGGTAGTTAATGTTTGTGATTACCAATCTCAAGAATCTGAGATCACCCCCTTAGGACATGCTAATCTTGTCTGCATAGCCATCTCCTCCACAAAATTACTTGCACAGAAAACTGCCAGTCTACCAAATAGTTTTGTTTTGTAATTGAGACAGTTGGGCAGAGTGCATTCCGAATGCTCAGTGTACTGAAGTGGTAGGGACTTTCTATAGCTGCTGCAAAATTTCTTGTGATTCCCACAGATCCTGGGTGGCTATTGCTTCTCCTCCTTTGCCCCAAGAAGGGGCAACTTGGGGCAACTTTGCCCCAAGAAGGGTGCCAAGGGGCAAAACCAACTATGTTATTTGTTTTAATATATTTTAAGCAAATGTTTTGAATTTTTACATTAAAACAACATACTTATCATACAAAGGGGTATTCTTCATTTCTGAAAGGCCTTAAGCTTTCAGTGATAATCTGAAAGCTTCCAAAAGAAAGGTGAAAAATATTCTTAACAATGTTATTGACAGTGTTGTTGTACTTCAGTGTTGTCAAATAAGAGTGCAGTTGGGGTTGCTCTGAATATTGAGAACTACATAAAGTGTCTTGTGTACAGTTGCAAGAACTTTTGATCGTATAAAACCAAAAATCCAAGGTTTTTTTAAAAGCTATTACAATGGAGTTGCTACTGATATGGTATAATTACAGTGCTATAAAATGTTTATCATGACTGATCTATTTGGCTTTCAAATTTTCATTCAGATAGTCAAGACAAATATACGTGAAAACATATCTAGTACTGTCTTTCTGGGGAATGCATTGAATGCATTGTTGAGACTTAGTGGAGTCTTTTTTTTTTTTTTCTCCAGAAGTATTTTTCATCTTCAACTGATTCTTTCAGGTGCTTTCTGCTGAGTCTTTCTCACTTCTGTATGAAACAATGATTTAGGAAGTTATGTGAGAGAAACTTCAGATGATATACCTGACTTGGAACGTCTATTTTTTCTTTGGTCTTTTTGCAATTGAAACTGGTTTGTAATGGAGGTAGATTGAAAACACCTCAATAATCCTACAGAGTACTTTGAAGAAAGGGAGAACAGCACTTCTGGTGAATTGTGCAGGAGTTTTGGAAGGAAACTAGACGACTTTGAAGAGAGATGTTCAAGTCAAATATCAAGGTTAACTGTAACCTTTCCTGAAGTCCTGTATTTTTCGGGACTAAATAATCTAAAATAATGTATATTTCCAGTTGTAGGCTATGTGTTGGTAATTTGAGGTAGGCTGGCTTCTTGAAAGGTAGAATTAAAGTCTTGGGCCAATTGTTGTTATTAGTTGTGTGGAAAGGAAAGTTTTATGTGTAGATCAGCAGCCTGTTGAAAATCATGGAAAATACTAGTTCAAGTGAAAATATTTCATAATCTGAACTATAAATCAGACTACAGACAAAGGTAGAAGCTACAAGGTGGGTCTATTGTAGTCTCGGCAGAACTATGTAGATCCTTAACTAAAGATGTTGTGCTCCCTTTCTCTCCAGAATACAGTCAGACCTTGTGTTTGCTAATACTTTAATAATCTGATAAACATACCCTTATTTACTGGTCAAAGAAGTATGGGTCTCAAATATATTGGACTAGGTTCAATTCTCACATAAATGCTTTTGTAATAAATCTTCAAGGGTGTGAGTTGAAAACAGATTTTCAACTATTTTAATCTATTAAAAAGACTTGTAGAAACAAAAAGCTCACTGGGATCTGGATTTTGCTGGTATTTTCTCTTTAAAAAGTCAGTTGTATTCCTGTTTTCTTAAATATGTCAGTAATAAAGTTATTTCATAACTTTAATAAAGAGGATCAGCATCTGAAGATTTTGATAGTGGTTGTGGTTGGGGAGGGGAGGGAGTAACACAAACTTGTACCTTTTAATGCATTGCTGCTTAACGAGAGAACTGATATTTTACCTGTCAAAGAGTTAGCAGATGCCAAAGGATAATTTTACTGATTTTTTTTTTTTTTTTTTTTTTTTTTTTTCCCTGTGTGTGCGTGTGTGGAGTTTTTTGTGTGGTTTTGTGGTGTGGTTTTGTATTTTTTTTTTATAAGGCCAGAAGCAGTAGATTATTCTTCTAGGACATGCTTAAACCTTAAGAGGGCTGGCTCTGAGAAGGAGGAACAGTGATTTTTAGTAACGAACTTCCTCTGGAATATTTTGTTTGTTTTGGCAAGTCTGGAGTTCTTCAGAGATTAATTTATGGGCAGATTTTCTGTCAAGGACAGGAAGATAGGAAGCAAAGTATCCAAAGGAATTACCAGAGGGGATGAGAAGAGCTTGCTTATTATTGTAAATAAGGGCTGGAGAGGATTAGTATTGTTATCTAAATACAAAGCAGGTAAACATAATTTAAACTGAAGGTTAGTTTTGGCACAAGAACAAATTGATGCAGACTGACCTACTGTTTGAGATGGAACTTGATAAGCTTGTTGGAGGATTTAATTAACATAACGTTTGCAACAATAGTAGGTTCAATGTGGTGTCTCAGTGGGGGGGAATTGCATCCAGCTTTTTGTTACAAAATGAGATAGCAGAGTTTTGTATGTCTTGTTTAGGGTCACCCTAATGCGCAACTTGGTATCTAAGAATTGTTTTGTCAAAGATTGACCTTTTATTCTTCTGTTTTCTAAATTGCCTTCTTTTTTTCCCTCCCCTCAAGGGCTTGGATGATTTTAGATCAATACAGAAAGAAGTCAAAGCTTTTCCGTACTAAAGTTCTGTTGGCTCCACTAGGGGATGATTTCCGCTATGCTGAGAGCTCAGAATGGGATCAGCAGTACCAGAATTACCAGAAGCTCTTTGATTATATGAATTCTCATCCAGAGTGGCATGTCAAGGTAAACGCAACACTTCTTCTGGTTTGTGGAGAAAGCAATATTTCCCAGTATTATGAGATTCTTCATGGAAATATATTGTGGTTGGGTTTTGGGGGGTTTGGTTGGTTCTGTTGTGTTCTGTTTTTTTTTTTTTTTTATAAACTGCAGAGTTTTAAGTATATCATTTAACAGCAGATCTGTTTCTCTTGGCAGATGGCATTTTTTTTACCTTTACCACCTTCTCTCCCTCCAAAACAAAAACTTTTCTATTAATAATATCTTCTTGAAAACTGTAAATAGTATCAAACCAGACTATTTTAGAGAACAGCTGTTCAGTGCGATTGTTTCCTTAGTGCTCTTGTTTTCACAGGCTTCAGACATTGCTATTTAAGGCTCAGAGACTTTATTATTTAGAACTATTGTATTTTTTTATTAATTCAAGCAAAGTTTTTGCTTTGCTTGGGTACTCTTGGTTTTAGCTCCCAAAACAAACAAGCAAATATTTCTAAAAGGTACCTTGCTGGCCCATGTTGTTGATTACAATAAAATCCAAGAGACTGACCTGGCTACAAAAGGAGTGAAGATACTAACACAATTATCAGATGAGATATCACTTTAAATCATTAATTATGTTTGTGTGTTATAATATGCATTCATACATTCTAATGTGTAAGATGAGTACTTTAGAGGTTTCTTGTACCATAGATATTTTGTGTACTTGGGCAACTTTTCATCATCTTTCAGCATGGAAATAAGAACCCATATTTTAATAATAACCCCAACCTGCACTGAGTAATATTTTCTCATGCAAAAATTGCAGTCTTTAGCTCTGAGGTCAATCTTCAAGGTCCGCTCCTGTCCTGAGGCATCTGAAAGATCCTTATCTAAAAGGTTCTGTTCAGCCCATTGTGAAGGCCTCTAGAAGTCACCTTCATTAGCCCTGGCTTGCCAGCCTGTGTTAATGCCTTGGGAATCATACCAGCCCTTGGGACCCTCGTAGACTCTCCAGCCCTTTTTTCTGGTTATTACTATCCAGGCAAAACGTTATGCAATACTCTGATTCAACTACTTCATACTTAGGGTACTTTTCTCAGCTGGAGCACTGTTGGCACTGGAGCACATCTTCTTAATTTTTTTTTTTTTATTTCCTTGAGTTTTTTTTCTTTCTCCATATTTTGGGGATTAGTTGTTGGGTTTTTTTTCTTGTTTGATGTTGGGTTTTGCTTGTTTATTTGTTCTTTTTATAAACTGATGAACTGATGTCCTTTATCGTTGACAAATATAAGCTTAAGTGGAGAATTTTCACATTGTTCTACAATTTCTCCAATGTGGTATGACTCCAAAGGCAAGTAAGAGGTCACAGTTGGCTTCCTAAGAATCTAGATTATGTAAAGGAAGAGTTCACATTTCTCCATTAAGTGCTGAGATGCCTAGGATATTCGATTTACACAAGGGACTGCCTACTCTGCCTTTATGATTTTATGAGACATAGACCCTTTCAGGCAAATTTGAGATGTTTATCTAGTAGATGTGTCTGTTAGCACTGAGATGCCAGCCACTCTTCTGTATTTGGTAGATTACTTTAAAATATACCTATTTTGCTCTCAGGGAGTTTAATCTCCCATTGGATATGTTCTTTACATCTATTATACATAGATCAAGATGAGACTTCTTATATGCTAGTAGAAGATTGCCAGATTATTTCATTATTTCCAGTCACTGAATGAGTTTTCCCCAACTTTATTGGCTCCTCTGATGATGTTTCCTTCCTTTCATTTAACCCAGAACACAGAAGGGAGGCCATATATACCTGATTTCTCTTGTTCCATTGATTTAATTTTTTTTCTGAATTCTGTCTTATATGTGAGTGTGACAGTGAGCGAAAAGGCCTAGAAGTATCTGATAAGGCAAATGTCAGTAATATTGGGGTTTCTGTGGCAGTACATCTTTCTTTGCTTTACTGCCATTCAAAGTAACAACTTAAATATTCTATCCAACTAATCTTCTAATCCAATTTGGATCTTCAAATTATTTTGAAGAGTGAATACAGTTTGGGTTTTTTGTTGGTTTTTTTTAATGGTGAAATAGCATATCTTTGTTTTCACAGTAACAGTCCTTATTTTCCAAGTCACTTTTTAAAGATTTTTTTTTTTTACTAAAAAAACTTTTTTTCTGGCATTGTTAAGTGTAGCATCTTACTTTGTATGCTTGTTATTGAAATAAAAATCAACCCCCCAAGAGAAACCCAGAAAAGTGCCTTAATTTAAATTTGAAGATTTGTCACTGTAGTTTGAGGATACTTGTGGTAATGTGATCTTCTGTGCTTTTCCAACTTCCATTAATTGTTTTTCCATTCTTATTCAAAATCCAATTTGCCATCTATACCTTCTTTAACAACATCTCAATGCTGAGAACATGGACATCAGTCCCTCTCCCTTTTTTATTTTCCTCCCTTTTTTGTACCTCATCATTTTACCTACCCTGAAAAGGGCTGTTATTGCCTTATTTGTCTGAGCATTTTTTAAAATGTCCAGATGATGATGAATTTTTAGTACTCCCCCATGTTACATTTTGAAACACAATTTCTTTGTATATAGTTTTAAGGAAAAAAAAAAATCTTCTGAAAGCAAATGCTAATTCTTTGTTCAACAATCATCTTGGATTAAGCATATGCTGGTGATCTGGAGCACAACAGTGTTGAAAATGCAAGATTAAGACAACTATGTTCTTGTTGTATTACATTAAGTTATTTATTTGGTCCAAGCATCTACTTAAACAATATCAGATATTGCTTAGCTATGTAGAAAAGAATTAATCATAAAACTCAGAAGAATGCTTTATTTGTTGAGCTTTAGCTTGTATTTAGATACTGATTTATACTTAAAAAAAATAAGTACTTCATATTTCATGAATCACAGAATAGTCTGGGTTGGAAGGGTCATCTAGTGCAAACCCCTTTCAATAAGTAGGGACATCTCCAACTATATCAGGTTGCTCAGAACCCCATCCAGGCTGACCTTGAATATTTCCAGAGATGGGGCACTTACCATCTCTGTGGGCAGCCCACTCCAGTGTTTCACCACCCTCATCATAAACAATGTCTTCCATACACCTAGTTTGAATCTACCTCAAAGTCATTACCCCTTGTCCTGTTCCTACAGGGTCTAATAAGAAGCCTCTCCCCATATTTATTATAAGCCCCCCTTTAGGTACTGAAAGGCCACAATAAGGTCTCCCCAGAGCCTTGTCTTCTGCAGGCTGAACAATCCCAACTCTCTCAGCCTACCTTCATAGTAGAGGTGCTCCAGACTTCTCTTAATTTTTGTGGCCCTCCTCTGGACCTGCTCCAACAGATCCACATTTTTCTTGTACTGAGTTGAAATAAAGTTGAAATACTTCTGGAAGAGCTATTCATCTTGTCTGAAAAGCATGCAGCGAAACTTTAAAGCTCTTTAGGATAGGGTTTCTGCTACAATTCTGCTGGTAGACTGGCATATTTATAAAATGTATATGAGGCCAAGCATGTTCATTCTCTTCATATGTCTAAATAAAGAATGTGTAACTATGTTACAGTAATTTTATTTTCATTCAGGCCCAGTTTGGAACTTTATCAGATTACTTTGAAGCTCTGCGCAAAGAAAGCAATTTGGGTGAAAAGAGCAGCAATTCATTTTTCCCTGTTTTAAGTGGAGACTTCTTCACCTATGCAGACAGAGATAATCATTACTGGAGTGGATACTTTACATCACGACCCTTCTATAAACGACTGGATAGAGTCCTGGAATCCTACTTACGGTAAATACTGCCATCCAGTAAATTCATAACATATGTCTTGGCACACAGGAGGGATGACTGTATAAGTATACTCCAAATCTGTTGGACAGATGGAAAAGTGATTTCGAAATTCTCAGTTTAAGTTTACTTACAATAAGAATAGCCTATATGGCTCCTAAATGTAGTTCTTTTTTACAGGGATTAGCTGGTGTGTCTGGGTTTTTTAGTAAATTGAGAGAAATACAATAATATTTTTTCCACCCAAACAAATGACGTTCTTCTAAAATACTGCTCAAATGATCAGCAAACCCTGGTTCCATGAAAAATTTGCAAGTAGTATGCTGCTTTTTTCTCTATCAGATTTGAGTAGCTGTGAGATCAATCTGTCATTATGGCTGTACTGTGAACTCTTAGAAATACAAAGGTGTGAATTTCACAAGGGTTATTAGATACAGTTGAGAAGTAGTCAGGAATATGGTATGCCAAGTGATCTCAAATAGTAAGGTACTGCTCTGCTTGAAAGTGTTTGCATCTTCACAGAAAAAGCTATTGCTGAATTTCGATAATTAAGTATTTAAGTGGTTCTCCTTTGTAGCAGTTGTAGATAAGATACGCTGTATTTTAAGGGTCCAGAAAGACATCTGGGACAAATGTATATTATGGGCATTTATTTCATCTATTGACAAAACTCGGAGACTCAGTTTCCAAAAGATTATTCCTTAGTTAAAGGACACTTTTTGTCTTCTTTAAAATAAAGCTATGTTAATGCTTTTGTATGCTTTTCAGACCTTTTTGTGCTAGGAAAGAACTTCTGTAATGCTGAAATTTCTTACAGTTAGGGGGTTTTTGTGTTGTAATAGCTGCTGCAGTAGAGGAGGGAGCAAGACGGGCATGGAATGTAGCATTTTGGGAGCGTGGAAAGCAGCATTTTGGAGGCTGATATAAGTACATTTCAAAAGAGAAAACTTGGTATCTAGCAGAATTTGGTTTTTTTCTGCCAAGGAATCAAGTCTTTACTCTAGTAAATGGAGGCTTCAGATACTTGTAACACAGCTACTCTGTGATCCCTAGTATGTTTTTCTTGCAATGAAAGTGGCTTTTTCTAGCCACCTTGCAGTAGCACTTTGCACTTTTTCTAGCCATACTCTGCACTCTTAAGAATACATAGCGAGAGACCTGATATAATCAAGAAAATTAGTGAAGAATAAAAGAAAGCAATAGACTAAGAAATATGTAAGGAGAAGTGAGATCAAGGGTCTGAGAATAGAAAGGTGTTAGGGAAGAGACAAGGTAATATAACTTTGATGCCATCACTTTAGGCAGCAAAGAGAAAATTTTCACAAATGGGAAAGTAGAAATGCAAGAAGCCAAAGACTGTCAGGAAGAAGAAAAAAAACCTAAACTGAGAGGAATGAGAAAAAGCAAGGCTAGGATCCCTTTGGCAGAAGAACGTAAAAATAATACAGTAAGGAGAAATTATCAGAGGAGTGACTTCTTCAGTGTATTAATCAGAATTTTGAAATATTAAAATTGTTATGCTTAACTTATGTACAAAATGAAGAATGTTAGAATATTAAAAAGAGGGCATTTATAAGGCTAACAGTTATTAGGAAGTTTGACAACTATTCAGAAATATTTTACAAATAACAGTATCAAGCATCACTAGGAATATAATTTTCTTAGAAACATTCTATTTTTTACTGTAGGGACATTATAAATACTAATTAGTTCTGTTCTCATGAGCTTGTTTATCACAAGAATCTTTGATTTTCAGTGAAAACAGCCTTGTTTAATACTGCTGTTGGGAAAGACACAAATGTATAGAAAAATGTTGTCCTTATAAATTGAATTCCCTAGATTGTTAGTCGTGCTTTTGCCTAAATTGCTTTCTCTCTGTTAAAATGCACCAAAGATATAGGGTTTTTTTAGCTTTATCATGGTCTATTCTCTTGAAATTTTTAAGTGTGTTTACTTTATTGTACTGTCTTTTTTCTGTTTTTTATTACTTACAGTGCTGAAAACTTAGTATTAATTGCTTTCAAGTTCATTTTAGTATTTATACTTTAGACTGTTAAAATATTCCTTCTTGTAAGAATTTCAATTACCTTTAACTTCTGAAAAAGGTGCTAGTCTTCCTTAGGTAAGGAATCTCTGGAAGAAAAATAGATCTTCAGTCTTATGAATTAAAACAAAGCATGTTTCTAAAAATTACCTGGGAAGTTTTTCATCCTTTGTTATCCCCTGTGAATAGCATGTAAGAACAAAATGTATAGAAGTGTTCTTGTCAGTTTAATATCAGGTTTTTTAGCAGTTTTGCTTTCAGAGACCTGGAGAATCTTCAAGGATGGCATATTAGCAGAATTAGGGATTTTGGCTTTTATTTTTTATTTTCTTTAAAGTCAAAGGAAATACATTATGATCATATTAAATTAATAAGACTCATTCCACTGTTGTGATTAAATTTTCCTTAGCTCTTTTTGAGCTAACTTATATCTATCTATCTAGTGTGCGTATATATGTGTATGGATATATATCAGGGGGAATGAATCATGAACAGGAGATTATGCCTGTGTTTGCATATTCTTTATCAAGGATGAATGCTTTTAAGTTTCAGCCATACCAGGATTAAGAAGTAGTTCACTGCTACTTAATAGCCAGAAAACTGTTCAACCTCAGGACCTGCTATGATGGCTGGTAATTTAAGCAAGAAAAAGAGTTGGTTGATTGGCTTTTTCTGTTTTAAAAAAATTTTTGGGTTTGTGTATTAAAGTATGTGAAAGTTAAAGGATTTTGTAGTAGAGATTGACATCATTGCTGATTTGAGACACAGTTGATTTCTTTTATCTTAAATGGAAGATGGATGGGTGGATTAAAGTACTTCGAAGGGTGATGAAATCAGTGACCAGAAGTTTTTTTAATGTAATAATTATTTCATTCTTTACAGATGTAGTCAGGGAAGAATTATGATAAGTCTGCAAAAAAGATGTTTGTAGTCATTCCAAAGCAGGACAAGAGTTGCAGTGATAATTCTAACTGTACAAATGGATAGAAAAGACCACATCTTGAGAGTTCAGAAACTCTTGGAAAAATTACTTATGTATGTTATGTATAAATTGTACCTAAATGTAACTTAGTGTGGGCTTTGAGCAATCAGTGAATCAAATTTTGGTCTATTTGCAGTGTCCCATCAGGTAGAGATACAGTTACAAATTACAACCAAATGGATATTCTGAGGTAACTACTTTAGGTAATCTGCAGAAGTTTGAAATAGAGGTGAGAAAACTAAGGCTTTCTACAGGGGAAGGTATTAGAGAGAGGTAAATGCTTCCTTGGAAACCAAAGTGTTCTCTTTTTGTGGTTTTTCTTCTAAGGGTCTTTTCTCTTTGACCATTGAACCATTTTAATGTTTAGAATAATGTTGAGACTTGAAAAGAAAATTCTGCATCTAAGAGATGGAGGTACTGAATGGATCTGTAAAGCAGAATAATTTTTCTGAAAGGCAAAAGATTTCCAAGTGCTCCCTATAGACAAAGTAGATTCAAAGTGAAGTTCTGGAAGCAGTGTGAAGTGAAAATATATTTACTATACAGCTTCATTTTAATGTTACTTCTTTTGCTTTAAGGTTATTACCTTGTTTATAAATAATGGCCTTCCCTATTTAACAACAACAAGAAAAGGTGGATTGTGGGAAGGGAAATCTTACCTGTATTTTTATGATTCTTACCTGAATTTTTTATGTTCTCTACTTCACACTGGCAGTTGGGTCAGGGTTTAAGGGCTAAGTCAATATTTTTTTAAAAGGCAGAAAATTTTTCAGACAGGGTTTATTCACTAGATGAATGTTCATTTGATGGCATTTTAGCTACAATATATTTGTTTTCATCTCAAGCTGTAATAGAACAAACTAGCAAGAATGTATAGATGCATGAATTTGCACTAAGCAACATTAAAATCACAGCCATTAATTCTAGGTGCACTAGTAATAAAAAAAGGAACTACAACTTTTTTGATTGACTTTTGATTTTATGTGTATCTTCTGAGCACTTGTTTGGGTGTGTAGCTTCTTTGCTCTTAGCTGTAAGAGCAAAATCTCATCCTAGTCCTCAGATATTGACAATATGAAAATTGAGTTGTTAAATGTAAAGAGTGCCTTTCAGTTTAGTTTGATACATGCTCTTTGCAGTTTTTACATAATTGTCACCTCTGTGGTGCATAAAGAGAAAGAGATCAAGCTGCATCCAAATGTATTTCTCATGTTAACAGTTAATAGCAATCCACCATCTGAAAACCCAAGTTGAGAATAATTTTAAAAGTTGTTGTTGTGCCTCATTTAAATTTGAACACATGCGCTCACTGACAATTTGTGTAAGTGTAGAGTTAACTTATTTTCCCTTTTTAAAATTTTTTTTTACATGCTTAAAGTTAGTTTTACATTTGTTTCAAGAACATGCTGTTTTGCTTTGCTTTTTGTAAATTAATCTACATGCTCTTGATTTCTTCAAACACATGAGAAACCTTGATTAAAATCAAAGTTTGAAAAAGAATCCAACTCTTATCAGACTTAGAAAAACAACTCTAAAGTTTTAGGATAAGGACATAGGAAAGAAAAAAGTAAACAGGTGTCTTCCTAGGATTTCTACAGGGATCACTGTTAGTCAGATATTCATAATGGCTGGGAATTATAGTTTGTTTTGGTTTTGTGTTATTTTTGTTTACTGTTTTTTTTTAAATAAATTTAGATTTTCAATAGGCAAGTGAGAACCTAATAGTAATATTATAGTGCTAGGCTTTTGAATAAGAAGTAGGAGAGAAGGGTTCTGCGTCCTGTTGAGTCTAAGGGTCTTTGAATCCAGTGCTCTCACCATTCAGGTGAATGTATAGTGAGCAGGTGCATGAACTGCCTAAGTCTTTAGGATAATTTAGTTTGCTTAAAGTATGAGTAGCCGAATAGCTATTATATAGAGTGTACAGTTTAATGTATTTGTTTAAGATAATGTGTTTTGTGTAATAATTAACTTTTTGAATTGGTACTTGTATGTTTCCTTTAAGTCAGGCTATCATTGCTGTATTGTTTTAAGATCAGATTTGTATACCTCAACATTTGTGAAAATGGTATGTTACTTTATACTGTCATGTTTTTATTTTAAAGCTCTGTTTTCCATCACTGAAGCCTTGCAAGAAGCTTACAAAGTGTAAAACTAGTTGATAATGAAGTGCAGCAGTGATTTTTAACTGTTTGAAGCTAGAAAAAGACCAAAAAGTACATAAGGATTAAAGAGACTTGTGGAACGAGGCATGAGAACAGATGTAAAAGCATCAGTTTATTCTTTAGGTTAAATGTATGTTGTTACTTTCAGTTTTGTTGATTTTTTTTGCTTGTTTGTTTGTTTGTTTGTTGTTGTGTTTTGGATTTGTTTTGGGTTTTGGTGGTTTTGGTTTTTTTTTTTTTGAACCTATATAAATATTTGATTCTTCTCTGCAATTCCAGAGCAGCTGAAATCCTCTACTCCCTGGCTTTGGTACAGTCGAGTAAATTTGAGAAGATGAGTGTATTTCCTTCAGTGGGTAACTACAAATTGCTGACAGAAGCTAGGAGGAACTTTGGACTCTTTCAGCATCATGATGCTATTACAGGAACATCTAAAGATTGGGTAGTTGTGGATTATGGCACTAGGTAACTTATTATGAATATATAAATTTAAATAATAATTTCCATTTTTAAAAAAAGATGTATTTATTCCAGAGATACAGATTTGCTAGAGCTAGCAACATACTCGGTACTGAAAGCGTAGTGGTGTTCTACAAGAGAAGTGGATTTGGTTAGCTATGCTCTTCATTTATGAAATAATTTTTAATCCTCTGAAGTAAGAATTTGATGTCAAAATTTCTGAGACTTCAAAAGAAGCTAGGTAGACAAGATGCTGATAATTCTTTAATAATAGAGCTATTATTTTCTGTAGGAGCTATTGTATAAGACAATTAAAATTGTATAATCTAATTTTATATCTGCCTGTGCTAAGCAATGATCAAGAGACATGCTAATTTAGGCATATATTAATTGGAAAATTACACACCCTTTGTAATTTACCTTTCTTCAATGTGGGAGGTCTTTTTCATATTGCCAATCTTCTACTTAATTTGTCCGTTGTTGTTTATTCATGTTTGTTGTGGTTTAACTAGAGCCAGCAGCTGGGACCACTCAGCTACTTGTGCAATTCTCCCTCTTCCTCCCTGAGAAGAGGAGGGAGAAGAGGGAGAAAAAAAAAAAAAGAGGGAAAAGAAAAGGGAAAAAACTCATGGGGTGAAATAAAGACAGTTTATTTTATAGTAGAGCAATAACAGAAGAAGGAAAATAAAAATAATAATGGTAAAAGAATATACCAGATAAACTGCCTAACTCATCCCAAGCAGTGATTGTGGATTCCTGCCTCGTGGCCAACCCACATTCATATATTGAGCGTGATGTCTATAGTATGGAATATTCCATTGGCCATTCTATTGTTCTGTCTACACTCCTCCTCAGCTTCTATGTGAAGCTAAATAAAGCTTAGAATAGCATAAAAATCACCTAGGAAGAACTTTATCAATTTGCATCATTGACGTTCCTTTCATACCAAATCTGAAAACACAGCAACCACTACAAAGGGAACTAACTTTATTCCAGTTGAAACCAGGTTACTGTTATATCTGATGGATAATTACTTTCTCAGTATTGACAAATTATTCTGCTTGTTAGTTTGTGGAATTTTGTATGTGTATGCCTTATATGGGAATGCAGATATATGCTTTAATTATGCATTTGTTCAGAAAATTGATATATATTGGAATTTTAGGCACTAGTAAATTTGTCTAATTGAGGTAGATCATGGTAGATGGGTGGTGGTAGAGCATGTTCATTAAATAAGTTATTGTTTTAAATGTTTCTCAAATACTCTTTCTAGGTTTAAATACTCCATTCATGACAAGTATTTTTAAATTCAATAAATTTGTTAATTTTTTATCTATTAAAACATACGTATAATCAAGGTGTAAACATGTGGAATACACTTGGTTATGAGAGTGGAATACCGACTTTTTTTTCCCTTTACAAATAAAATTACCCAGCTCTCTGTATTTAAGAATTTGTAAACCTTGTGTCAGCTGAAGCAATGGAAATAATGGTAATAATTTACATTTTTGTGTTTCTGATTGTTATTTTCTAATACTGCTTAAAGGCAATCTTGACTTTGTGACCAGCATTTCAAATTGTCTCCACTATAGATACTAGAAATCAAACATAAAAAACACAAACTTTACTAAGATTGGTATTTTGAGAAAGTGCTTGTATTTTGAGGGTATATGCTTTGTAGCATAACATCGTGGTGGAGACAGTACCTTAGGATCAGTATACAAGTTAGGAATGTAATGAAACTCGGAGCATGTCTGCATTTTTTTCAGTCTGGTCACTCATTCCAACTAGCTGTTCTTAATTTCATGCTATATTGATATTAAAAACTACATAAAATACATTTATTTTTCTGTAACTCATAGTTTTAAGTTCTTTAATGTTTTTAGGTTTTGATTATCACATTGAATAAAAACAACTGAAAGCTAACTAAGACTTCAAATTTTTAACAGGCTTTTCCATTCTATAATGAACTTGAAGAAAGTGATAATTGACTCTGTTCATATTCTTATCCTGAAGGATAAAGGTGCTTATAATTATGATACATCAACTCCATTCCTGAAGATGGTAAGCTATCTTTCTTGATTTTTCTCCAAAAATAGAAGGTGAACAATGCATTTTCAATATAATGTAAGTGGTCTGCAAAAAGTCAGAATGAAATTTGCTACTACTACTTGCTCTAAATCCACACCTTATCATTGTTCATATTAATTGAAAATACTGGAAAGTAAAAAGTGAATACTTCAGCAGTTAATGCTGAAAATCCTGCACATATCTACAGTATATGGGCTTATTTTTTTCAACTTTGTGAATCACATAGTAAACCCAGTGTTCTGATTTTCTTGTGGGTATAAATTTGTTGTTGACTTCAGCAACATCCATATGATAAGTGAATATAGAACAGTATGCAGTCCTGTAATTTGACTTTGCCTTATTACTTAAGAAATGTAGGAATAGGAAAGTTTCCATCCTGAGATAAGCCTAAACTGAATTTACGAGACCTTGTGCTTTTTTTCCTTAGCTGAAATTATTTGAAACATGAATCTGTCAATGACAAAGCCAGCAACAGGTTCCCACATGTCATTTTGAGGTCCATTTTACAGCAAAGAGTACCTTGAAGAAACACTCCTTTAGTTTCTTCACTTTCGGAAGCAAAGCTTTCTGCTGTCATAGTAGTCTTAGGAATTCTACCTGAGTCCATAAAGCTGGACTAGAGAGGAAATGAGATGCTTTAATTTCTTCGTGCATAAGCATAGCAAGATTAAGACAATTTTTATTATATGATTACCTCACACTTCTAACGTAATTAACCTGATAATATCCTGCTGTCTTAGATGTGCCAGATGTATCATACTTCAAACTACTTTCCCAGTCACATGTATAAAAATTGAATTTTTAAAACACATCTTTATACTTTTTACTACTTTGATTCTAATATCTATGTACACATGGTATATATGTGCCTGTGGGTGTGTGCCATGTGACTCTGTGCTACAAATACGTGCAAATACGTTTTTCTTCTTGTTGGAAAGGGTAACAAAAAGAATGTGCAGCTTCATAATCTAAGAATCTTTTGAAGTCATTGATGGAAGGAAGTTTTCACTTCTGCTCCGAATTACACTGGAGGATGTTGTGATATTACATTTTGCTAAATTTTCATTGTTCTTTATGAATCTAGAAATTATACTGCTGGATTGTAGAAGTACTAATTGCTGTTTAGACTGTGTACTACCTAAAAGCCAGATCAAACCCACTATTATTACTACTGTGAAAGCAGAAATGAAAGTTTTTATTTCAATGAATTCATTATATTGACATAAAACAAACAAAAAGAAAAGCCCTGGTGATTTACAGAAGTATATTATGATTTACCTGTATGTTCTACAGTAACTGCGGCATATCATAAACATGATATTCACACATTACTTTGGTTACCACAACAAAATGTTTTTAATGTGGGCTTTGTAGAGTGCTAATGGGAGAACTGAATAATATTTACAAAAAACTTTGAGCAAAACCTTGCAAACCTTTTGCAAACCTTGAGCAAGTAGAAAGTTCAGAGACACTTGTTCTGAAGTACTGTCATGGTATTTTGGTGGCTGGAAGCTGACATCAAGAATTATTCAGAGATGGGCCATTCAGACTGATGCTGAGAGTTGAGATAGACAGTAGCTGTTTTCAATCTTACGGTTTTCATTTGTCTTTGAGGGGTGAAGAAGGAAAAAAACCACATGGTCAAAGGAACAGACCATGAGCCTGTAGCAACATTCCAGCAGGTAATAGGTACAACCAGGGGAAAATTGACCTTAAAGCTAGAAAAAAAGCAAGTTGGAAATAAGACAGGATGGAAGGATTCCAGAATGACACTGCTATTCTTAATTATTAGTTACATACAAAAGCATCATGGTTTTCCCAGCTGATGATTGAATACTTCTTACACTGTAAGTTTTACAGATTCTACATTAGTAAACAAATGAAAACTATATCTCTTGGAAGACAGTACACTGAAAAATAGAAGAAACTTACAGATCCCTGAATGATCCAACCTATAAAAGTAAAGCTATACAAGCACCTCACAATTTCTGTCTTTCATCTAAGTGGCAATAGTTGAATTTGAGGATGTTCTGGAGGGCTCTGAGGAACTGGGAGCTTTGCACTTCAGTTATAAAGTCTACAGTTGTCACCATTATATGAACCAGAAGGAATGTAACAGTTCATCAACAGGTTGGCTGTTCTTATAATTAAAGACTAATGCGATAGTGACAGCAATAGCTTGTCACTACTTTTTTGCACTGGAAGTGAGCCTTCAGTCATATTATATCTAAGAAAAGAGAGAAACTAGGGAAGAATAATAATTCACTGATATTAAAAAAAATTCAAGTAGTTTATAGAACATAAAAATCATAAACATATCTGAAATAATGTTTTTGAAAGTTTATTTGTATACAATAGAAAGTAACAATGAGGTCTGTCAGAAGAATGAACTTTATATCCCTGTGATAAATGTACGGGAGTGTAAGGTTTCAGAGAGTAAATTTATGGGAAGAGAAAGTTAATAAAAATATATGACAGTTATATGAAAAAACTTTAAGGAATTTGGAGATTATGATTATGGCAAAAAATGAAAACATGGAGGTAATAACAATTTGGTAATGTCTAATAAGTGACATTTAGTGAAAGCAAAGTTTTCTCAATTAATTGGTTAAAGTGAGCCTTTTTCTTTTGTCAGTCTGAAGTACTTTAGTTTATAAACTTCTGTGGTTCATTGTTCTGTGCAAGGTGCTAAAACAAGCTTCTGTTTATGGTACAGCCAGCATGTTTTGTATTTCATAAAGTTCACATAATAGACAAAACTCATATAATATATGTTTAAGTGTATTTGAAACAAATTCAAAGATGTTCTCTTGTAGGATGATGCTCAGTCTTCACAAGATTCTTTGCCACGTAAGACAGTTATAAAGCTGACATCGCAACCAAGGTAAATAATTTATGTATTACTTAGCATCTGAGATTCTTTTAGCAATGTGTGTGTTTTCATTACCTAGTAGGTTTTTATGCCATTTCCTTTTTTTAACTTTCATTCAAAATGAAGCTAAAATTAAAAAAAAAAAAAGAAAAAGATAATCTGGCATATTATGCTAATACTATTATGTCTAGTTGAAAGAGGACACAGCACTTTAAAACCAAAGAAGTTTTTTAAATACCACTAATACAGCTTCATCAAGTAAAGTGTTCTATTTATGATGTGCTTTCAGAGCATTGTAATCCTTAACAAATTATTTGCAGGAGCAGCAGTAGAAAACTCTAATTAAATGTAATTACAGCTGGCTCAATAGACACTGTGACCAAAACCTTAGGCTTTATAAAGCCTAAAAATCACAATAACTAAATGCTGGATTTAAAGTTCAAATGAAGATAAACTAGGACTCTGTTTTGTCTTAACTCTAACTTTCTGTTGTATTAAGAGGGCTTACTTCTTTATATGTACTTCCAGAGTATTCAATTGAAACTGTCATTCTGCTTTCCCCATAAACAAGCCATATCCAACCTGAAATAACTTAAACAATCTTTAAAAGTTGACTAATCCAAACCAGGTGAATAAGACATGGATATGAGAGCTGCTATGAGTGTAAATCAAGTAATGCAAGGTTTTTGCTTGCAGACAGAAAATTTAAGATTAATTTCAAAAAGTAGTGAATGCTATTTTTGCTGATGTTAGTATTTAATTTCTTTAGTTCTTGCTAGTGGCAAGCTAATAAATTTTGCTTGCCTAATTCATGACGGTGTTGGACTACTCAGCAAACTGTTAAGAAATTTTAATCAGATTCTTTGAAAAAATGAGTGAAATTTGGTCCTTTTTAGATTTTTGGGGAAGCTGTCTTTTGTCCTCTAAAGCTAAATGCATATAATGTGTGTGTATATATAGTTTTAATATAAGCGTTTTATAAGCATTTTTAATAGAACATGACTATTTCTAGAGCAGTCATGTGGACATACATACTATTTATTTTTCCTAAGGTAGGAGTTTCATTCTCTTCTTCATTCATTGGATAGTTAGCCTATCTGTTCTCCCTAGATAAGTGCCAATAGATTATCTTAAACTTGTCCAAAAAGGTCAAGAACTTATGTGTCTAGGTATTTATTTAACTAAAATCTTTCAACTTTTTTCAAAATATCCCCTCAGATATCCTTACTGAGGGCCGATTATGTATATTGTGCGTAAACTCTTGGTTGGAGACAAGTTATAACGTAGACTTTCTTTGCTGTTTGAGGATAGTTTTAATGCTTTTGCTTTCCTTCCCTAGGTTAGCTGTTAAAATTTTCCCCGTGCCAGTTCCATCCCCTGATAAACCATTTGTTTGCATCTGTAGTTCCATTTATCTCTCTGCATAGTGTGCTAAGTTTTTTTGCTTTTTGGTGTTCGTGTATTTCAGATGTTTACTTTTTTTTCCTCTTTGCTGTACATTAGGTAGATCTGACAAGATTTTTTATTTTAAAATTAATATTGTCCTAGCAACCTTTTGCTGCTATTCTCCCAACTTACTAAGGAGATACCATTGGTACATAAATGTTAATTTTATCTTCTCTGGTATTGTGAAGATACCATACAGTCACATGAGATGCAGTTCATGTTCCGAAGACTTTGTAATCCGAATTATGAGAGATAGATCAAAAGGAAAAAAAATATGAAGGAGAAGGGGAGGAGGCAGATTACAAGAGAGTATTAATATTGCTGTCTGAAAACCTGTTAGGAAACACTTTTAAAGCAATGTTTAAGTGCACACAATGTCAGATTTCCTTTGTTCTTAAAGTTTTCATTCAAGTGTCTGTACTTTCAATTATTTTCTCTTATAAAAATGAGCCTAGTCTTTCTAGGCTTTTAATTTATCTCTGGTTGTAGTCTGAATCTCCACTAACATTATCATAGTTAAAACTGGTATGTAAGCTGAGACAGTAACTTTTTTGCTTAAATCTAGTATGTGAATATTATGACTGTGCATTTGAGTTTTATAGGTAACCAGTAGAGATGTGAAACGTTAATTTCAGTAGAATCTTAAACTCAACTTGATAAATTTATCATTAAGGATTACTATGATTAACCTTCAAAGTTTGAAGCTTCCAAGCCAGGAACTGTGTTTGCATTTTGAATTTTGAGGCATCAGCAGATTGAAAACAGTGATTATCTTCAAATCTCTATTACTTGTTTTTCCTCTATTCATAATGGTCTTTATTATTCCTGTCTGTAGCATGAAATCTCTGGATTTCTTTCTGTTACTGTGTTCTAATATGCCATTGTGTGGGATAGAAATGAAGTCAATGTAACTAGCAAAGTGTTACTTTTTTTTAATTGCCTGAATATTTAGATTTTTGTAATTTTGCATTTCCATGTCAAGATATTTAAAAATAAGTATTGTAAATTGATTATTTTTTAAAAGTTTGGTTCATATCACCTATAAATTTTGAGGAGCACTGCTGATGGGAAGCTTATAAGATAATGTTGGCTTTTTTCATCTGATCACACAATCATTTTCCTATTTTTTTCTATTTTACTGAGTTGATACTGAATTTCAAATCTAACCTGCTTTTCAACAAGAAACTATTTCATAGTATGCTTTTGATTCTCTCAAACGGCCTTCCTTTTCCATGTTTTTTAGTTGTGTTCTCTTAACTTTGTGAAAGTTGTAGACAGTAATTGGACAGACTGTACAGGAGAGCTAGTACAACTTGATTATATAGAAAAAAAAAAAAGAAAAAAAAACTTAGTAGTCATTGTTCTAATATGAAGTAGCTCCAGATGGTTGTGTAGTTGAGAAGTATCTTTCAAACTGCTTCTAAGTAGGTACTAATTGTAATATATTTGGTATTGTTCCTCCCCCCAACCTTCTTCCCCCATGCATCAATTCTCTGTACCGCTCTGTTGACATCTTTTTATGAATCCATAGTTTCATAAAAGTAGTAATGTGTTAGTTTCAATGAAATAGCTATGTAAAGTATTTTAAATCTTTTATTGACTGTGCCACCTGAAAACAACTAAGTGGTATTATGATCAGGCTTTTAAGTGCTGAAGTTATGGACTGTTAAATTTTACTATTTAAGTGGTAATCACAGTTGGGTGCTGTTTAAAAAATTGTTACTTCTAGCTGAAAAACAAAGCTTTCACAAAGTAATATCCACCTAAATATGGAATTACTTTTGTCTTGTTTTGAAATGAACAATTATTGCAATGAGTCTTGGAGACAAAACCTGTGAGTGTGCTGCATCATACTTCTGTGAGAGCCCTGTCCTTTGATATAATCATTGTTTTTTGGGAATAGTCTGGCAGAAATCATACTTCCCAAATGGCAAAAGACTTGCATTCACTGGACTTGGAGGGGGGTGTGGGTTTGAACCTCATGCCATTCAGTTTAAGCTGTTGGCTGTTGATTAAGGTTACGTCAACAAGGTGACTGGCAAGTTTTCTTAGCTATTTCTATTTACAGTGTTTCCTGGAGACAGCGCTGTAGGGGGCTGTGATACGTGACCAAATAACTGTACTGGCTGTCTGTACCACCTTGGATTTCATAATAATGTAGTTGTGAACAACATGATGAACCTAGGAGTGAATGGGATACATTTTCCCCTCATTTGCCCCTGCCTCCTTTTTTAATCCACTTCTGAACCTTCAGGTACTTGGCTGGGAGGTTTCAGTCCTGTACTCCATTGAGCTCTGCAAACATGCTGTAAGGTATCCCATATCAACTGAAGATAGTATGATGTTGCAAAATTTAAAAAAATAATTTATTTAGGATTATTTTTAGAGCTAAACCAACAATACTTATAATTTGGTTACTTTTGTCAGCTAATTGTAGAGGAATATTTTTATATCCTTCTTATCAGACTAGTTTAATAATTTAGCAGATACATTTCCACAGGTTGAAATATTCAGGCTGCCTAGGGGCTGAATTCTGGGTAGGATACACTGTAATCAGTGATTTCTTCAAAGATCAATCAAAGAAACAAGCAGTTTAGTGACATCTACCTTATAAAAGAAAGTTTCATTTTTCCAAAGAGAGGATACAAAACAATCTGGGCTGTTATCCTTACTTCAATATCTATAAGCAAGTTTGGCATAAGGTTGTAATTAACAAAGTTTTGGCAGAAGTTGTGCTCTTTATTAGGTCCAAAATTTTGAAAAAGAAAATTCTTATTTACCATTATGATTTTGCAAGATGGTTACCTTTTCAAAAATTCACTTGGCACACAAACCCACTGCTTTCTCAACACAGGACTACAATGTAGAAATTAAATCTATATTATTAAGTTTAATGCATGGTAAAGAATAACTTACAAAGGTCAAGAATTCTCAGCAGAGCAGTGTGTATATTAGTATATTTGGTTGGAAGATGAGAGCAAGGATAACTTGCCTGAGAAGGAAACTTTGTTGGTGTGCTATGCCAAAAGGGAAGACTGTCCTGATGATGTGAAGAAATTGATTAAAGCTTTACACCAAAGGAATTGTATTTTACTGAGTTAAGAAGGTGACTGGATTGGGGTTATGTTTTAATATTCTCATTTGGCAACTTTAACTTTGGTGGTGGGTTTTTTTTTTAAATTTATGTTTGCCTGTGTTGTCCAATCAATCTAACAGTTGTCCAGTGTAGTTACAAGATGCTCTGACAGCATTTGACATTTTAACAATATATATATTCCTTTAGCTTTTATGCTTGGATGAGTTCTGAGGCATGTGTATTTCCCGTTACATACTGAAACAGTTTTTTAAAAAGTTGAAACAAGGGTATTTTCATTTGTCAATGAGGGGGGAAAATATTTAAAGAAAAGAAGAAAGAGTACAGTAACATTTAAAACAAGGCAAAAAGTATTTGTGGCAGTTCATACGCTGTTAATAAGCATCCTTGTTTCCCAAGGGGTAACCAAGCCAACAGTTTTAGCTTTTCATTGGATGAAATAGTGATAGCAATATGCTCCGCCTTGTTATGTTTTTGTTAAAGTGAAACTTCTGTATTAGTAGCTTTAAGGGAGATGGACAGGTTGAACACTCATTCAGTTGAGCTTAAGGTTCTTTTCTTCTGTTAAGAAACAACACTTAATTAAGCACTTCTACTCTCAGCACAGTAGTATTATATATATATTAGAAACACACTTCACATGTGAAGAGCTTCACTCCCAGTTTCCAATACCCTGGTTGCTTAGGCTGAATACAGCCTAACGATTTTTTTTAAAAATTAAAGTGCAATCTCAGTGTTCACCTGACAGATCGATTTACTAGGCTTCAGATGACCTATAACTGCCATGAACATGTTGTGTTTATAGTAAACTCAAGGTCATTTTGACTAAGCGGAAAGGGTATCTAAAAAAGCAGTCTCCCTCTTGATTTTAATGATGGAGAAGCTGTTGCAAAGGCAATGAAATGCTTGGCTGACACAACTTAACTTAATGTCCGAATAATGTGAACCTGAAATAAATATTTCAGTAAAAGTAATTCTGGCAAAAGTGGTGACTTCAAAATGAACAAAACCAAAACCAGGATAAATTCATTCTGTTTTATAGGTGGACATTAACTCTGGATTTTGTGAACACAATCAGCAAATTATACTTTGACAATGCCTAATGGGAGAGGAAGTGAGGGGGGTGAAAGAGTTCATAGCACCTTCATCTCTTAATTCCTCTTTTTTTCTGTAAGATCACAGCAGTTTTTCAGAGATTTCTATTTTTGTTGTGTGACTTTTCTACTTCTTGTGTTAATTATACTGCATGCAGGCTTATCTTGGAACTGATTCCCTGCACTGGCAGTTGACTTTATTAAAAGTGTATCTAAGAACTCTGAAAATAAGTTAAAGTATGAGTGTCTCTTTTGATGTAAGGAATAACTCTTTAAAACTGAACTGTAACTCATTTTTTCAGTTATTATAAATTTTCATTATTAAGAAGACAAAACCAGATATGATTTGCAATTGATTGGCCTCCAAAGCTTTCTGTTAAATGAATTTTGAAAAATAAAGATTAATTTTTGACTATCATGCTTATGAATTCAAGATTTTCTAAAATTTATTAAATTTCAAACTTCTATAATAATTACTTTTTCAGTGTATAAAAATTCTTACAAATCAAACTTTTTATCAGTTTTTGGTGTGTCGTATTGTTGGTAAACCAATGATGGTCTGTTCTTAATATTTTTGTTTACTGATTGTCTCTGAAGTTAGAGTTGCAAAATTAAACCAGTAAATAAGTTGATAGAGTTTGTAGTATTTGTAGAATCTTTGCAGTTTCTCAAAATTGCACAAATTTGAGGGTTCAATGCAATTTTTTGGGGGGGTTTGTAATACCACTGTAATCATAATATGAAGGTGTTTGATGCTTCAGTTGCTATAAAAATTAAATATTAAAAATTCCACAATTGGGTGCTACAAGAAATTTCTGGGTTCCTATGAAAACAATTTGTATTGGAAGTGTCATATGAAATGCAGAAAGAAAAGATTAACTAAAGGTAGTCTGGGGGGAGGAAAAAAAACCCTGCGTTTGTTTTTCAAAAACCGAAAAGTGATCATTATGAAGGAATATGCTAATAAAGAACTGAATATAACTGAAAGATCGGATTGTATGCATGTACTTGTTGAAGCAGGTTTGGGAAGTAGAAGATACACTTTTTCAGTATATTAGTACATTTGTGCATTATTTCTTTTTTTTTTTCCAGGCACTGGCCCCTTCAGCCTTTTAACTGGAATTGCTTTGAGGCAATACTGTAGTTAGTCCAAGGCTCTCAAGGCACAGACTGAAGTGATATGGCATACTTAAAGTCTTTCTGCTCTTCTGAACCAGATTTTTTTTCCCTTCTAAATGCAGATTTATAAAGCCTGCACTACAAGAGGAACAAGGAAAGGATTTTAGTGAAGGTACTTCCTGATCCTGAAAAAGTCAGGGGGCTTCAAGCCCATCTTGGACTTCAGAACACCTCACAACTTTGTGGTAAAAGAAAAATTTAAAATAGTGCCTTTGGACTTAATCCTTTTATCCTTAATTGGAGAATAGTTATGTGCTCCAGAGTAGGATATGTGTGGCACTACAATCCATCTAAATCATAGGAATTATGTGTATCTGGCATATGTAGTAGGTACATAACATCTTAAAAGTCTTGTCTTAGGTTAATGTTGGTTTTTTTGTGTTCTCAAAATTTATAGTTCTTGCTGTGCTGTTGTCTGTGTTTATCGTGAATGCTGTTTTCTAGAGAATGTTCCATGGTTTGTTCTTGAGAAAGGCATGCAAAGGTCTGGTTTCCTGTGAGAGTAGAGAGATGGAATACGTGCCTATTGTCTGCCCAATTCTCTGCCTTTTACATGAGTAATGGCTACTATAAAGATATATCCGTAGAGTTATAAAAAAAGCATTGATAGGAATGTGTGAGTTATCAACGTTATCAACGAATCTAAAGTTTGACTTCGAGTTTGTCATTAGGAAGGGCGTTTGTTCCTGGGGTGATTCAGAATTCTGAAATGTCAAGCTAAGATAATGGAACTTTTTTTTAAAGCACGCTGTCATTACTTTTAAGTATTTTGTATGTTAATCAGAACTGGTAGCCGTGACTTCTTTTAGAAAGAATGTGTAATTTTAACATTATGCCTCTATTTCTAAACTATGCACTTAACTTCCTCTTCAAATGCTGTTACAATCATAGCATAATTCTGTTTTGTGTTGGTTGAAACACTGTTGAATTCTTAAAAATTTGCCAATTTATTGATACTACCTTGTCACCAGTTTGATTTTATAATGAAAAGCTGGTTGGTGAATAATAGATTCTGTTTCCACCTTGGTTTATATGCCTTATGAAAGCAACACAGGTTTATATTGTGCTCTTGTAATTTGAAGTTGACATTCGATTTCTACTAATTCTTCTGCAGGATTTTTTTCATAAAACGGAAAAGATTTTTTAGTTAGGAAGAGCGAAAAATCTTAATATTTGTCCATATATGATAATAATTGATTATACACAGCCAAGACTAATATTCTAATCTAATAAACAGTTTAATTGGATTATAAGAATTGCTACTTAAATGTAACTTTTTTTTTTTTTGGTTACATTTGTAACAATATTAATAATCCCAAATTAGGATTCTTAAATTTACAAGAAGATTAGCTGGACGTGATGCAGAGGAAAATATAAGCATTATTTATCTTTCCCGGTTAAGGAAGCTGAAAAGTCTCCTTAGACTTTGTCCAGTCAATGAAGAGCTCTTTGGGAAAGTATCTCCCTTTGGGGAGAACTTGCTTTTCTCTGACTACATAGAGGAGAACTGCTTGCTTAACTTGAATTTTTATTAAACCACTCCACTCGTATTCTCACTGGCACAAATTTCATGTTTACATCTCACAGTACATCTGGGACCACAACTCTGTAAGCATAAGGCTTTTCTCACAAAGGAATTATCTATTTAATTTAGTGTCTAGCATTGTATAGTTATGAACAGTAACAGTTTCAGCATCTAATTTGTCGTAGAGGAGGTGTACATTAATGGTATAGCAATTATTGAAACTAAATGTACCATAAGAAGGTGTGTCAATGCAGTTTAAATCACTCTTTCGCTGTAGTTTCGTTTGATACTTTGAGCTTAACTTGTTATAGCTTTTTCTGAAAGTTCATTCTCATAACATGCAGATGAAATTATTTTTAAAAGGCTACTAGACCAAACAGGAATATTGAAGTAGATGCAATCCCCTCTTCTTTAAAACTAGTAAACAAAACATTAGACTTGATATCATTTTTTAATTCCACACTTTAATTTCTAGTTAGTTTGTTGTAAATGTATTTTTGCTAGTGTGACCTTCATTCAATTAATAGAATTGCTAGTTGCCTAGGTATTACTCAAACAGTCATTGCTAAATGTTGGATACCAACTTACATCCTTGGGTATCCATCTGAGTAGGGTGGAATTTTTTTTGTGCTGAGGCCAAAACCAAGAAATTCTTTAGGTCTGATCATAAAATATTTTTTTTTCCTACGAATTGTGCTGATAGAGTAGAATGTAAATAGATTATAAAATTTGAAGTCATACTGGAAACAATCACTCTTACAGGATTAAAATTTAAAATTATCTTAATAAACTGCAGCCAATGTTTCATAGTCAAAGGATGAAATGAAGCAGTCAAGTGGAAGTATTACATGCAATGTGGAAAAATAATGTGGGGACTAACCCAACAGGCAAGAGGGAAGCAGAAAAAGATAAGACATTACAAAAGATAAGATTGAGAGTGATATTTGTATGGTGTCAGAAGCAGTTTTCCTTTTGGATTATTTAAGTGGAGGTTCTATGTAAAATCCAGCTGAAATAGTGTGCTATACTCAGAGTGATGAAGGCTTCATCAAAAGTTTTAGAAAATATACTTCAAGAGATGAGACTTTAAACAGGCTTGAGCTGGAGAGCAGTATAAACTGTTTCGGACATTTTCAAGAGTAGTGATTGAAGCATTTGTTGAAGCATGTCTTACTGAATTCTCTGTCTAGATAAAAGATCAAACTACATCAACCTTCTACTCTACTAGGCTTTTATTAAGATATAGATTTACCTTTTGTCTCTTGAATTTAGTCTTTGAGAGTCATGGCAAGCCAGCATCTTTTGCAGTACCAAGTATGGCCTAAGGCTATAGTCTAGTCTGTTTCGTATATACTGTCTTTTATTTGGCCAACTGGAATAAATGAAAAAAGTGGACTGATTTAAGGCATACAAGAGCGTCCAGTAACCTGAAATGTTACCTGCTGTTTGTGTAAGAAATACTTGTTCTAATGAGAAAACAGCTCTGCTTACAACTGCTCTCCCTAATGCACAACCACAGCATTTTATGTTCAGTTTGTCAGGTAGGCAAAAATAATTTCCTTTTTTAATTCTGACAAGCATTATTTTGGCAGATCTGTTATAAAAAATGTTTCTGTATCACTTCTGATGAAAGAGCTGTCTGACTGCTGACTGTTTTAACTGTTTTACACATTAAATATTTCCAGAGTAATACTTTTTTTTTTTCTTTTACTGTGTGTAAGGAGCTTTCTGATGAGGTGAGAAGTGTTGAGTAGATTGATTACTACTTACATTAGTAGCAACAGATCAGTTCTCTAGAGAAATGCAAAGGTCAAGATATTTCCTAAAAATGGAAAACTCTGGCATTTCTCTCCACCTGCCCCCACTCCCCATATGCAGCATGTATACTACATATATGTGTGTGTATTCAGTTATATTTATAAAAGAAATATCCTAAATCACTAACATCTTATTTCTGTAAATTAGTTGGTATGGCTTAACATAGAAGTGTGTTTGCCCATCTGGAAAAAAACCAAACTGTGATGCAGAATTATTCCATCTTGTGGACATTTCTGGTTTTGCTTCCTTCCTGAATAGGAACTTAGAAAGCAAATTTCTTTTTTTGTTTATTGAACAATTATCTGTGCATTTCTCTTCAAAAATACATTAAAAAATTTCCTCAGGGATTTATGGACTTTTTAACTCAGAATTCACAGCCAGTTGGTTTCCACATTCTTTGTTTTCTTATTTCATGTCAGGATTTACCACTATTAAAGTTCTGAGCCAGATGTCTTTGATACACAGAGGCTTGGAATTCAGTGTTTTTTAATAATATATATTAGAAAACATACAATTTTGTTGAAATTAGGAGAACTTTTTACATTTCAGAAAGAGATATTCATGTAGCAGAGGGACAACAAGAATAGCTTGAAAAAATACCTCCTGAAATTTTCCTGAAAACATGCATGGATGAGACTTAAATACCTAAAGAAACTGGACTGGTCACATGATTTTTATGGATGTGATTTAAATGACTTTGTCCAAAACTCTGTTACGTTATTTTCTTCCTAATTAAATTTTGAATAGGACTGAAAAGTGTCTTGAAATGTTGTGAAACATATAGTTTCTAAAGCTCACTTTAGTAACTGATAGAAGAGCTGTAGAAAAAAGCGTTAATCTGCTGTCAAGGAGAGCGTCATGATCATGAGCCTGCAGAGTTGGCTTTAGATTAGACATGTTCCTAAAGTAATATTAAGAACATGGCTTGAGATATGTCTGATTTTTGTAGAACCAGAGGAGCAGCATGAGAAGGTGATTTCAGGTGATATCTTGAATCTCTTTTTTAAAAAAATGAAGTTGATTAAAGAACATTTCAAGTTGTGTATGTAGTATCTACATGGCGTTTATTTTCAGAGCAATTATTTTGGAGACTCTTTCCATCTTTAGTAATTCATAGCAGAAATGCATGGAAACTTGGACAGATGTGTAAAAAAGTGGATGAGGGGACCTGTACTTAAAATGTCACTTTAATTGTACTTTTGACTAAGGAGGACTTGACTCTTAGGTGAGAAACAATAAGAGCTTTGAACAGAACTAACTTCAGAGAACTTTTTTTTTTAAAAAATTAATGTTTTGAATAAATATGCAGCAGAGCTTTTCTTCCTAAGACAAAGGAGTTCCAGTTCCAGTGAGGAACAAAAGCTGTTGTGCTCAGCTGTCTTGAGTCCAGGTGTGTTGAAGAAGTGGTGTTCTGAAAAATCCTTTATCGCTGATGATCCTATGGCATTATGGTAGTGAATTCTGGTTTCTCACACTAGATGAAGGTACTGATTGTGAAGGCAGCATTGAATGAACTTCAAAACAAAATGGTGTATGTTGTAGGTCTTACCAGTAAATGTGTCTTTGTTACAATATATATATGAATGCCCATATTTTTAGGTACATCAGTGTAAAAAGAAAAAAGAATAGTGGTCTTCAATACTGTAACTTTCGGTTTAAGAAACAAAATTTGCAGTCTCATTCTTCTATGAGACCAAGATTGAAGTTGTTAGAGATCTGAATCAGCTTTATTCACATTTTGCTTGTGAATATAGCAACACCGGTTTACATGTTTTCTTGATAATTTAGTAATCAAATGGAAATAAGAAGGGCGGGGGTGCCTTTTTTCACCTCCGGCTGAAAATTTTTCACAGCAAATGAAATTTTTATGACAGGAAAGACTAGTCAAAATATTCCTTGATGCTTGGATGTATCTGATTATTAGAAGGGTTTATTAATGGCATATGGCAGGTTATAGAGGGAAAACTAATATAAGATACTTGTTCTAGGTTTCAGAAAAGTATGAGGAAAATAATTCAAGGTATGCCTTTCCACAGGTGTCTGAAAAGCAGGTGGCAGGATTTGTTTTTCTGAAATAGCTAATATTTGCACATCAGACATGCCTCAAATTTAGGATTAAGAGCTCCAATCTACACCTGTTTCTGATTTTTTGAGGAGCTGAGAGCTGTTTACTCCTGCTTCTGGTTCACAGATGGAATATGTGGTCTCTGTGTGAATAAATTTGCCATGGTTTTATATGCAGAAAGTTACATTATTTCCTTTTGTTTCAATATGGTTTATATTAAAATAGTTTCATCATTCTTTGATTTCTTGAGTAAGTGAAAGAAATGATGACTGACACTTGGCTGCAATGCTGTTTCTTTACTTTGGGTAAAAATTTTCATCAGAATTTTACAAGTAGTCATTAAAAACCTCCTCCTTTGTTTGGACAAAATGTATGAGCTTTTGTAGTTTTCTAGGTGCTATTGCCAAAGACCTGTGATCTGAATAATGAAAGGAAAATAGTTGCTTGCTGCTTCTGAAAGACAGTAATAATAATTTTTTTTTAACATTAAAATTTGGAATAGAAAGCCTTTAAATATTGTCAAGTTGCTTTTCTGTGTAATGGAACCACAATACATTAAGCAGTTGTATTATAAGTTTGTAGATGGCATTCATTGTAATGGTGCAGGAGTGCAGTGTAGCTCCCTCGTTCCTACAGAACTTAAAATAGTTATAGTGGGATGTTATTTAAGGGCAGGAGTTGAGTGGTGCTTCAGAAGTAACATGATTTATATATATTAGTCACTGCTTTTGTACATGCTTGAGAATTATATCTTACAGAGTATAAATACTTCAGCCCTACTAAAATAAAATTTGAAAGCAAAATGCTAGCATCTAGTAAGTATTTCTGCATTTCAGCTGCTGAAAATCTGCACTGTCATTACTAGCTTCATCTAGTAGCTTCATCTATTGCCTCATTATTATACAAACACATAATGCACTAAAATAAATTAGAAGGCATAAAGCATATATAGGTTGGTACAACGAGAGCTTTGTTTTATCCAAATATATAAAGAAATAGTCTGCTGAAGTATAATGTTAATATGTCTTTTGTCTTGGGTAATTTTGTCATGTGACTATTAAAATTGTGAAACATCTATATCAATGTTAAGATGAACAAAGTTTCTGGAAATACTTTTACATTAGTATATTATTTTTTTGACAGATAAATTTCATGAGGATATATAGCATTATGAGAAATTAATTGTAAGCATAAGGTAGCATTTTACTTGGAGGCAGAAGAATTGAAGAATTTCACTGTATAGAAAGAATAAATAAAAGACTTCTGTAATGTTGATGAATAAGAATGATGATTTATTCTGAGCTTTGGTGTTGGATCATCTCTCAGATATGTATAATTTCTGACACAGTTCTTCCACTATTCTTTCACAGTATATGAATAGTTCTTAAAGTATTTCACTCTTTTTTTGGCCTTCCTACTTTTTAAAGGGTCTAGACTGAGATTCCACAACTGTTATAAAAATTTATGTTAACATTTAAATTAAAAACTTATCCAAAAAGAAGACATCTTCAGTTAAGCAGCAGTGTAAAATGACCTACCCAAGTCTTCTGGAGACCCACAAAAAGTCTTGTACAAGTTCTTAAAGACTCCCACAGATTACCAAGAATACGGTTAACTCTTGTGTTGCCTCATAATCTAGGAGTCTTCAACAAATCTAGGAGTCTTTGCCCTTCAATAGGGCAAAAAGGAGCATCACAAAGCACTTTGTGATGTCATAGTTGTCATAGAAGGCAGCTGATCACAGTTAGATGCACAAATATGGGAGAAAAACAGGTTTTTTCCACAGAAGTCATAATTTAACAATACTTCAGCACAGGAATCTTCAACTAAGGAGTTAAAAGGAAAATAACTTTTATGGGAAGCTCATTGTATATATGACAGGTCTTCCAAAGGTTCTAGGTAGAAAAAGCTGACATAGCCTTTGATTCTGGTTTATTCAATTGAGAAGTTGGCATTGACCTTTCCTAGTGATTGTGAGTTAATAGGATAGCAGTGAAAGGCTATGAAATTGAAGATGAATAGCCAAAGTTTGATGCAGGGAAAAAAAAGAGGAAACTGAGGAAAAGATAAGGGGGAAATGGTAGTCAAGTTAGCCACATTCATGAGGATTCTAAGTATCTGTAGAGCAAAATTGCATTTGTTAAAACTGGAGTGGTGTTGCAAAAAATTGCAACACCAATGCAATGGGTAAGATGAAATTTTTCAGCAGTGTGGAGAAGGAGGAAGAATTTTCCTCTTATGTTTGTATTGCATTCATAGTTTAAAGGTAGATTAAAATAGTCTCTCAAACTTTACACTGAAATTTTGTAGAAATCCTTTCTCAGAATAAGGAGGAATTAAATTTGTACTTCCTTATTAACTCTGAGCAGTTTGCTGGTGTCTCTCAGTCGTGAGATTTTGTGGTTTCATTATTTCCAAAGTAGCATATCAGCAGTTTTGTCCACTACCTGCCAGACTTTATGGTGCCAGGGAGACCTCACTTGCCTCTGAAATGTATTAGAGGAGGGCTACCCTCAGTCTGATTCTCTTTAAGAGGAAAAGATTAAATGGTATAGCTTTATAAGTAACTTATTAGCAGGACCTTAGTTGTACTGTAGTGCCAGGCTAGTGAGTAATGGAGCACAGAGCATCTAAAGGTATGGGTAAGGATCCTGGAAGACTTAGAGTCAGAATGTGAGCTTCTAGAAGGAGATTCAAACTATAGGTCATGTTTAAGTTAAAGACCTGAATGACAGAATGAGATTTCTAGTATGTATGGAAACAATTGTAGATGAAGGTGAAGGTGGTAGTTGAATTTGAAGGTTAAGATGTTAAAGGAAAAGGAAGAAAACCAATGACAAAACCCTGAGGAATCTGCATAGAAAATGGAGCAGAGAATGGGGGAATCAACTTAGAAGAACGCTGAAGGAGTGATTTCATAAGTGATAAGTGAATATTGATGGAAACTGATGAAAGATAAGATTTCATGAAAAACTAAACTGTATTCTAAAGTGGCAAGGGGTCAAGAAGGTTGAAGATAGAATATTGGTTCTGCTGTGTGCCTAAAAACTTATTAGAAATTTTGGCAAGAACATCTTTCCTTGTTAATGGCAGGTTTTTTTAAAAGTTGAAGTGAAGAGTGGAAAGGTTCAGGGAGCAGTTTAAAATACTGTATTCTTTGAGCTTGGCAACGAAAAGACAAGTACAGTGATAGTCCTACAGATGCATAAGGGACAAATGTTCTAGTATCATTTTTCCGTACCTTACAATGTGTAAACCTGTAACAAAAAAAAATAGGGAGGCTGATAAAGTTGCTTTATTCAGTTTCAGAAATGATTCTTTCGGTTTGTAACATAATCTGTGTCAAATAGAAGAACAGGCATAAGATTACATAAAAATTAATTATTTGCTATATACCTAATAAAAAGATTTCAGTGTTTATTTGACAGTTGCCACAGGGAATTTTGATAAATTATAATTTAAATAATTATTAAATTTCCTTTATAGCAGAAAGAAACTGGTTGCTTTAAAGAATAAATATCAGATCTATGTATGTACATCAGCTTTTGTTTATGCCTTCATTGTTTCTGCATTATGTTAAAGGGAGAGCAACTATAGGTAAGACCTCAATGGTTCAGCCTAGAAAGGCACCTCTGAAATGCCCTTAAATAACTTGATTGCATTTGCAATTGTTAATAGCAATTTTTTAGTAGTTCAGATGAGAAATTGATGTATTTTTATTCTAAGGTATTTTCAGAATTGCTTGGAAAAAATACTAGCATTAAGAAGATGTGCCAAGAATTGATGTTAAATATCCATTGTTTCCTGGTTATGTTTTGCATATTTATTTGTTGTGGTATGTATCTGTTGTTCTAACATTGTAATAATGCTCTGTATGTAAAATTTATGTGCAGTGATATTAAACCTAAGGAGGAAGCTTGTTTATCAAAAGATAATTTGGTAAATATGTCTTTGCAGGTACCTTTTGATATATAATCCTACAGAACAAGAACGATTTTCAGTGGTTTCAGTCAATGTGAATTCACCCAGAATTAAAATACTATCTCCTTTGGGAAAACCTGTTACTGTCCAGATTAGTGCTATTTGGGATGGAGCAACTACAGTATCACATGAAGCGTATCAGGTATTCTACTTTAAGTAAAAAGCATTAAAATATTTTTGACAGATACTGTAGCTGCACACTTTAAGGAAATGAAAAACATCCTTCAAATATTGGCAGTTCTGTCTTCTGCAGATCATCATGCTAACATTAGCTTAGTAACTTTAAGGAAAAAAAATATATTTAACATTAATGTTTCTTAAACTAAGAAATTACTAAATTTTTATGATATTTGTATTACATTTAAAGGCCAGTTTGAGCTGTGTGAACAGAAAAATACTGAATGTGTGTCTTTCCTCCCCGTCTTTACAAAGCTGCTTTTTCTTTCAAGTGGTAGTCTATACACACAGTCACACAGTCTGCATGTGCTCAAGCACTGCAACTGGAAGATCTGTAGGTGCAACAGCTTAAGCAGTTAGATTCTGATTTTTTTCTTTTCTGTTTTCCAGATATAGAGGCTGGATAGTAATGTTCATTACTCTGGTTCTTAAGCTAGACAGATGAATTTGGTTTGGTTTTGGTTTTAAACAAAGTTGCTGAGAATTGTAAGTCATTATAGAGGATTGTCCTCAATGATCACACATCAGAAACTGTATTCTGTTAAATTCTTAGTGATACAATAGTACTTTATTACTGTAATAGCACTGTATTACTTTCAGGCTTGCATTCTTAGTCTGATTTGCTCTTGATGTGGGAGCCAAGTTGAACAAGTTTAAGGATAATGTTCCTGCAAAGATAATTGATAATTGCTATGGGTTAACCCCAGTAAGCAACACAGTCTCATGCAGCTGCTTGTACATTGCCTCCAGTAGGATTGGGGAGAGGACTGGAAGGACAACAGTGAGAATCTCAAAATCTTCATGGTTGGAAGGGGCCTTTGACATCATAGAGTCCAACCATTAAAAAAACAAACAAACCAAAAACCCAAACCATAGGAAAAAAGAAAACCCACCAGATCAAAACCGTACTAAGCACAAAACCACCACCCCCTAACCACACCCAACAATCTCAGGCACTAGAGCATGCCCTGAAGTGCCACATCTACATCTTTCTTAAATGGCTCCAGGGATTGTGACTCTGCAACCTCCCTGGGCAGGCTGTTCTGGTATCTTTCCGGTATCTGACTGCCCTCTCAGTAAAGTAATTCTTCCCACTGTCTAATCTCAAGCTCCCCCCACTGCAACTTCATACTGTTTCCTCTGGCCCTGTCATTATTCACTTGGGAGAAGAGGCCAACACCCACCTCTCTACAACCTCTTTTCAGGTAGTTGTACAGGGCAATGAGGTCTCTCCTCCAGACTAAACATGCCCAGTTCCCTCAGCCTCTCCTCACAGGACTTGTTTTCTAGGCCCCTCACCACCTTGGTGGCTCTCCTCTGGACACGCTCCAGCTCCTCAATGTCCTTCTTGTGGTGAGGGGCCCAGAACTGAACACAGCCCTCAAAGTGAGGCCTCACAAGTGCCCAGTACAGAGGCACCATCACTGCCCTCCCTACTCCTGATGGCCATGCTATTCCTGATACCAGCCAGGATGCCATTTGCCTTCTTGGCCACCTGGGCACACTGCTGGCTTATGTTAAGCTGGCTGTCCACCAAAAACCCCAAGTCCTTATCTCCTGGGCAGCTTTCCAGCCACTCTTCCCTAAGCCTGTAGCATTGCCTGGGATTGTTATGACTGAAACGCAGGACCTGGAACTTGGCCTTATTAAATCTCATCCCATTGGCCTTGGCCCATTGATCCAACCTGTCCAGATCCCTTTGTAGAGCCTTCTGACCCTTGTGGAAATTACAAAGTGGCACATTAGTACAAGTGCATTTTCTTTTAGCTGACAGGACAAGAGGAAATGGGCACAAATTTGAACAGAATGTCCATCTAAACATGAGGAGGAACTTCTTTGCTTTGGGGGTGGCAGAACATGGGAACAGGCTGCCCAGAGAGGTGGTGGAGACATTCAAAACCCGCCTGGACATGTTCCTGTGCAACCTGCTCTAGGTGACCTGCTTTGGCAGGGAGGTTGGACTAGATGGTCTCCAGAGGTCCCTTCCAATCCCATATCATTTTTTGATTCTGTGATTACTCTTGTTACATAAAGCCAAGCTTTGCCCATTAAAATAATTCCTCTGTGTAAAAGATGCCATGAATACAGGGTGCAATGTTGCATAGTAATTGGCTTCTGCGAAATGAAAGAGCTTTTGGAATGGTTCTCCTTGCCTTCAGCAGCCACATACCCTTCTAATATTTAACATTCTCATTTAATTCCTTTTGGACATCTAAATCCTGCTATCAATTAACTTGCCTATCAGTCCCAAAATTTGAGATAATGCTCCAGCACCCAAAAGAAAGAGCCTCTTAGCCTTTCTTGACACATCAGGGAACTGAAAAAGGAAAAAGGGAGCGAACAGCACCCCATGGACATACCAATCAGATGAAGGTAACTTTCTCTTCCGTCTAGGCTGGAAGTGCTTCACACCCACTGCACGCATCCTCTCTACCTACTGGACTGGAAGTTAACTGATGTGACGCCTCGTGCAGTCATCTTTCATGTGATGGTAGGAAAGACAGCAATGACAGCAAAGCAAAACGCAAATGGAAATGGGGATGGCTAGGGTTGTGCAGTAAGCGTCCTCTAGGAAAGTTAGATAATTTGATTTCTACAGTTTGTGAGTGTCAAGAGCTGAAAGCCCTCATCTTCATTAAAAAAAAACCCCAAACAAATCGTCAGAGCTCTAGCTATTTAATAATTGTTTCAATAATTGTAAAGAGTTCATAAAGCAAATGTCTAAAAAATGGGATAACATTTGTTTAATCACAACTCACCCAGTAGAGCACTTCATGGGTGTTTGTGTACAACTAATTATGGAAAATAAAGCATAACTGAACACTAGAAATGAGTATTAAACTTCTCAAATAATGCTAGAAAAAAAGAGTAGAAATACACTTCTGAAAAATAAAGAAATCTACGATGTGGTGAAGTCTCGCAGGTATTGGCAGGCTTTAGTGAGACGATTAACTCGTTGATTGAGGTAGTTCCGATGTTTCGCAGCTTCACTGTCCTCCTGAAGGAGATGGTTTACCTTGTCTCTTTCTTGCAAAATATGCAACATTGTCGTCTGTAAGTTATCTCCGAAGTCATAAAAGGCAGAAGACAGGATGATCAGCGGTATCTGATTGCAGAGGCGTTTACTTGCTCCCTGCAAGAGGAGGGAAAAAAGCAGACTTGTTCCCAAAAAGAACAAAAGAAGGAAGGGGCTATAGATAATGTGGTAATAAGTGACAGCATGTTTTTAAAATATTGTATTGAGTTATTGTTCAAGGAGTGCTCCTAGGAATTTAAAAAATGCTTGTCGTTATTCTTCCTTGTGCCTAAAGGTGTAAGAGTTACCAGAATGTCAGCTGTGGCTTTTTTTGCGTCAGGGAACTAAACCCAAGGCAAACTGTTCCCTGCTTTGCTCTGCCAGCTGTCATTGGTAAGAGTTATACAAGGACATACCTGACGAATAGTACTTGTGAACAATTTCTGGCATCAAACCTGTCTTCTCCAAACACCACCAATTGTTATGGAACAGGAAATCAAAGTGATTTTCCCACAGGTGCTATAATCCTGTCTTTAGATGGCATTTCTGATGTGGTTGTCCTTTTAAGTCTAAAATAGCTTTGGAGTAAGCTTTAGCCTTAAGGGACAAATGTCTTCATCAATAGTGAGACTATACTGTGCCCACATTATATCTATTGATATTTGGTTAGAAAATTTTCTGCTTAAGCTGTCACTTGTCTGTCTGCTCTATTTATTTATGCAAATTGAAACAGATTGACCTAGAAGAGGTTGTGGGGCCCTTTCCCCAGAGACACCTGCAGGGTTTGTGGGCTTAGCTGGTGCTCTTGGGTGACGGGAGGTTCAAAACCTCTCCAATGCTGGTTGCAAGTGAGCATTTATGGGTGAATGACTGGTTGCAGTTGAGAGAGGCCCCGTCTTGCTTTCTTTTTTGTGGTGTCTGACTTGAAAATGGCAGTGGGAAGACCTGGCTTTAGATCTCTGAAACCCAGTGGCTGCAAATCTTCTGTACAAGGATGGATCCGAGCTCAAGATGAAAAATACCTAAGACTAGATGTTTAGTTTTTCTTTCTAGGTCACAGAGATCTGGTCAATAGCAAGTAATTCATCTGAGTTAGCTAAAGTACTTATTGAGCCTACTTGTTCTCTAATCACTACTGATTGTGGTGGGAGGACTGTAGGTGGTTTAAATATGGATGTTTTTCTGGAGCCAAACTCTACCCATAATCTTGACAGTTCTGTCATAGGTGACACAGATTCATACATGCCATTTTCAGAGGACATGGATGCTTAAAAGCTTCCATCTCATTCAAAGTGTGTTTGGCTTTGCATAAGTAACATGGAGATCTGATGCCCTGCATTTGCTATTGTTGAAAATGGCACTTAGGGCATTTACAAAAATCTATCATCTAAGACTTTAGTGTTATAGCAGAGAATATAGTGAGGTGTCAGGGAAGAGCTTATGCAGTTCTGCCATTGTCTCTTGTTCTCTGAAGGCCGATGTTTTTCTCTCCATCAGCCTGAACATTTAACTCAAGGACTTTGTCAAAACCCTGCTATTGAAATTCGAGGTGAGCTGCTACCTACCTTTTACTGCATTATTAATATTGAACTTGTTGCTTTCTGAGGGAGTTTTACGAAACAAAGATCAAAAGCAAATCCTGAACCTTTGTTAAAATTGTGTCTTCAGAGACTTCTATGGAGCTATCTGCATTACAGCATGTGCACTCTGATTTCTACAGATTAAATAGCTGAATCCATTTTAACTTAACATTTTCTTATTGCTCCTCCTGCCGCCTTAGTTTAGGATCTGACTGCAAGCCACTGACACCACTTTCTGCTGCCAGCAGGAATGTGCAAAGGGGCTTGAGGATGACCTGAGCTCTCAAATGCAGTGCCAAATGCCAAAGTGCTGTACATAATGTTGTGAAGCTTGTGGAAACTAGCATCATTTGAAAACCATGAGATGAGCTTGCGGTGGGGAAAGCAATTCTAGGACCGTTACTTCCTTTGATGGAGAAGGAGACTTGCCATCAACTGAGTATCAGTAACTTCTAATTACAGGACCAAGGACTCTTCCCCATCCTCTCCTCACCTCCATGCTGGTAAGTCACTGTCCTTTCACCTCTGACACTTGTCCCCACAGGAAAGCCAGCAAGAGAGCATTGTGCTGGAGTGGGGCTGTGTTGGCAGCAGAGAATCACCCTCTTCTCTGTGAAAGGCTGGAGGAGGGTGAGAAGAGGGTTCACTTTGCCAGTGTTGTATTCCCCGAGTGAGGGGCAGCTGCAGCAGGGAGCCAAGTGAGGCTAGAGGGTAGCTAACTGGTAGTTTGGGATCCAGCTGTCATTCTAACAGCCTACAGCCTTTTCTAATCACCAGACCCCACAGTGGGCAACTGCGTCTCCCCAGTGACTGTGCTGACACAGGCTGTCAGACCAGCTTTGTCCTGGCATTTTCATCACTGGTTAGAAGCTCTGATTAATTTGTATAGGAGCTGTGGGTGTACCCGGATGAGACACTTATACCCTCTGGCTACTATTCCCCACATACCACTAGTATTTAATGAAAGACTTATATTGACTAGAGCGAGATCTGGGAGATGAATATATGCTGTAGCATTTAGAGTGCAGAAAAGCTTCGGTATCATAATCTGTAAACTCACATAGAAATAGGCCTTCGTGTGACAAACCATTTCCTCAACAAAGGAGGGCACTTGATTTGGAACAGTTCCAACATGAAACTCTTTCTCATTGCCAGCTTTGGTAGCATTTTGTTGCTTCACACAGTGTAAATCACTAATGTAAGCATTATCCTGGCAGTATACAATCCTCTCCATCTTAAACTGGTTCCGGATGTGCCTTTCAGCCACTGCTGCTTGTTTGTCTCGAATGTCCTCAATTCTGACCTAGGAAAGAGAAAATCAACAAGTCGTCAGAAAGAGAAAATCAACAAGTCGTCAGCCATTTGTTTCCTTTGCATAGGTGCCGGTGCTTAGCAGTGATCCCAGGGAACAGCAAGGGGGGCACAGTGTTCAACAGTCCTTGCTGCTGCACTGTCTAATCTCAGACCCGCTCTTGAGAACATGGAGTAATGTTTTAGATTCTGGTTCCCTTGCGTGAAAGAGCAGGAAATTGTGGCAGTTTCGTCCCCTCCTTAAGATGAGCGAGATGAGCCAAAACCTGGTGCTAGGACCCCAAAGGAAAATACAAGGGCCAGCCATGAGTTCATCCTGCAGCCTGTCCTCAGTTTTTGCATGCATTTTGTTTGTGTCTCCCTCTCACAGTAGGCAGTAACAGTAGGCATTGATGTGAACTCCACTGTCCCTCCTGCTCTTCTCAAAAACCGTAGACTCTTACTTGTTGTCAGCAAACCAACCCTGTCGTCTAACCCTTCACTATCTGGGATTTTTATTGCATTAATAACTCTTTCTGGTCTTCCACCTAAAAGTTTGCAGTGGCTGCACAGTTTCCTCAATCATCCTGAAATTCCCTTGAAATGGTTTCCTAGCATCCATCGCTAAGAAAGCATCACATCTTTTTCTCATCGTCAGTATCTACCAGAACTTCCTCCCACTTTATTCCTCTCACTGCGTTATGCCTCCCTAAACACCTTTGTATTTGGCTGAAACAGCTTATTTGCTTGCTGTTTCATTGGCCTGGGAGCTCAGTAGGGTTTGGCAATGCAAGTCGAATAGCAAGTCATCTATTTCACTCACATTTGCCTATGAGCTACCTTTTTAAGCAGTACCCTGTGAGTGGACTCTCCTTCCCGGCTGCTCAGCATTGCTTCTCATCTCTTCCTCAACACTCTTTTTGAGAAAAGGTCTTCAATGACATCCATATCATTTAACTACCCCAAAAGATGCAGGCCCCCAGATTGTGAACAGTCATCTTCTAACCCTCTCAGTTAAAAGATTTTTGGCTTCTCTTTTATCAAAGATGAGATTGCTCACTGGCTAACACCCTGCCTTGCCTTTCAGAGAGAGAAAAGCACTGCTTAGCACTCTGAGGATACTCATATGCTTACAGATCATTGCAGGACTTAGCCCTGAAACAGATTGTAAGCTCTTCAAGGCAGCCCTACCAGGTTTTCTTTGCATTGTGTTGTATGCATCAGGAATGTGACCAGAATGAATGATCTATGTTTTAGACCTTGTCAAATTTGTATCGAGGCAAAACACATTTTCATTAGTGCCATTATAAACATGCTATTGTTTTCAAGCTCTTCTGTATTTCATAAAAACTGTAGGCCTGCAAGAAATTCCATGCTTGCCTATGGGTACTGTAAGCATGGCTGTATTTACAAGTGACATTGCATCTTGCTCTTGTCTTATCTCGGGTTATAAGTAGTCTCTCACCTTAGCAACTCCCATTAGATTGTGGAAATTATCAAAATGCCTTTTAGTGAGCTCCACAAATTTCTCTGTAATGAGGCCTAAGGGAAGAACAGACAGACAAAATAAAGTCAGCAAGAAAGTGAGATTTTTAAGCTACTGTTAATATAAGACTTGTGAAAAGCACTCATTTTCTGTATTCATTCCTGAAACAGCTGAGCAGTTATACTGATGCACTATGCCTTTAAAACCAATACGAAGTAGGAATTTAGATTTCTAAGTCCAAAAGTATGAGCAATAAAGACTTCCTGTAACCACTTACTACCTGAGAAACTGAACATCACCAAGATTTTTTTGATAAAGCAATTTCTGTGCTTACATATGCATCATCCCTTGCCTACGTAAGCACATCTGCATCTCACCCTCTGAGCAGCCTTCTCAGGAAGAGGGGCTAGCACACATAATACAGAGCACTGAGTCTGGCACAGGAGATACAGCTGCCTTCTAAGGCAAATGCAGAAAAGAGAGGATCATAACATAGTTTTTGCTTGGGTGCTTTTTTTCTGGATGAATCATGTACCTTTTCCCCCAACCCCAACAGACACTGTGTAATACATACAACATCATGGAAAGAGTTGGGAAATCAGCTGGGTTTCTAGTCCAGGTTTATGAAAGCCACTCCCTGGGCTTGGGAATACCAAGAAGTTTGTCTGGCACCAAGCAATGCATGGCATTCTACTATACAATTTCTTTACTGTGTTATTTATTATAGTTACTTTCTAACCCCCTTCCACCAGCCACTGGGAAAAATATTAACAAATGCTGGAGGTGACATGGAGACATTGGAGGTTCTAGAGAAGAAGCAAGCACCCAGCTTGAATCAGGTTCACTTCCCCATTCTGAAGTATCCTGGCTAAAGCTCTTGCTTCAGCAGTGGGAACATTGGCTTATCCTGTAAAAAAAACCTGTCAGGCACACTAGTGTCTCCCACACTCAGACAGCTCATGCAGCCCATAAGCCATACCGATCACATTGTTCAGTATCTCAACGGCTGGTTCCTCCAGTCCTATGATTTGCTCCTTTATGATGTCCTCAAACATACTGTAATTGTTAAAGCCTGGGAACTCCCGTCCACGATACTGGTCTTCATATTTCCACACTTTACTGGATACCATTTTTTTAACTGTAATATTAAAATAACATTGCTTTACTACTAAATCCCTCAGTTTTTGATTTTCAGATTTAAGAAAGAAGACTAGAACAACTACTGAGACAATCTTTCAAGCAATACCATTACTATAGATGAACTAACACACATTATCACTTGGTCAACGAGACATCTCACACACTGGATCAAGAGTCTAACTGACAGAAAGCTATACAGAAATTATGATGGGGCTCAACAATACTGGTTCTTCTTGGAATTGCTCTCCTCATAGAAGTGGCCATTGCCAGTCACTTCTGAGTTTTAAAAAAACTCAGAACAAAACAGAATCCCAAACTCACTAAACAGTCTTATTCCAGAGAATTTGCTGTTGGCTAGCAATTTTTATTTACGATATTGCAGTCTATACTTCTTTGTTGACATTATATGATTTTGCTATCTAAAATGAGGTATATCACTTTGAATTGATTTATATATTCAGGCAGAGATGTGTTTCTAAGTGTTTGGAAAGGTTGTGATATTACCCTGCTCTGGGGTCAAATTCATGAATCAGGGATCAAGTGCACATGTGGAAGTAGAAGTCAAACCATGAATGCATTCAATTCTAACATTCAGATATATGAGTCCGTGGTTGGAGAGCAACCACAACAACAAAAAAGTAGATGTGGAGTATCTGGTTCAGTTAAGATAGTAGAAAGCTGGGACACAGCCACAAGACAATCTATCAGCTTTGCAACGGAAAGTTCAAGGCTTCAAGTATTCAAAGTATCTGCTATTTTTGATACTTCCATTCATGATAAGAATGCTGGAGCTAAACAGAATCATCCTGACATCCAACGACATATCTTCAGAAATCCTATCTGTGGCTGATAACAATGCTATTTGTTGAGAAAGGGCTTGCTAAAGCTACCTCTAGTTTTCAAGCTATGTAAGTGAATTTACTCTGCAGCTCCTGTAAATACTTTATGTGAGCATATGGACACGTGACTTTGAAGTAGCATGTTGCCAGCAAGAGCTTTGCTGTTGTAAGAGCTGCTGTGTGCTGGTACCCTGATCCTCTTGTGAAGTCAGGCATATAACCTGCAAGTGCCCTGAAGATTCCCCACTGTGGTTCAGCTGCCATGTGATGTCCTACATATCTTCTGCAACTCAGTTGCTCTTCGTCCTCTGAAGAAGCTGCATCCTTCGGCTAGTTCTTTGTGCTGTTTTTACATCTATTCTTCATCCCTTTATTGTCTTACTCTTTTATTCCTCTCCATAAAATCATGTTGATTGGCTTGGTACATCATGGATGGGACATAAGAGATATAGACATAAACCAATGTCTGTCTATCTGTCTCCCTTCACTTATATGCATATATATACATATGCTCATCTCTCTGGCTTATGGCACCTTTGTAGCCTATCTGGACCTATAATTTTAGAGACACTAGTGACGTTGACATAGATGTACATCAAAGAGTAAAAGTATTTGTTTAAGAGCTACTGCTTGACTGGCAGCTGATGCTATTTCATCTGTAAGAGCAAATGATGGGGTCTCTGAAAGACGTGGAAAAGGTGCTGCGAAAGGTCAGTCTGCACGTGTTACTCTATGCCTCAGTTTACAACTGAGTTCAGTTAAGCAATTAGCAAGGTGGGTGATACACAGAAAGGGGTGCTCTTTACAAGGTTGTGGTTATTTCAGACTCAGAATTTTTCTCCACACCTTAAACCTAAAAGCTAAAGTAGAACAAAAAAGACAAAAAATTCCAAAACATTCCTAATAATAATAAAAAAATTATTATATCATTATAATTATAACAATTATAAATTATAACAAATTATAACATGGATTTATAAAGATCCATTCATTGTTATCACTTCTAAGACAATACTTTGACTACCTAGTGCCAGCAGAGAGTCCAACCATTCTGCAGATCACAAAGATTATGTTCTCTACTCTAATATTAAATCTAAATCAGGGAGATTTCACGACCTCAAGTTGTGCTGGGGAAGTTCAGGTTGGATATTAGGGAAAAATTGTACACTGAAAGGGTTATCAAGCGTTGGAATGGGCTGCCCAGGGAAGTGGTTAAGGCACCATCCCTGGTGCTAGGGGACATAGTTTAGTGATGGGTTTTTTTGTCAGTTAGGTTGATGGTTGGACTAGATGATCTTGAAGGTCCCTTCCCAGATGGTTCCATGATTCTATGATAAGAATTATAAGAATACAAATATCAAGAATTATAACAAATATATTTTTTAAATATATTGTTGTTATTATTTTTATTCATTATTAGTCTTGGTCTTGGCTTTGTTGCTGTTATTTAGAAGAATGGTTCAGGGAATCACCAACCAATTCTGTGCTAGGGTCCACAGTCTTGGTTTTACTGCTTTGCTGGGAGAAGAGAGACATCCACTGATGTCTCTGTAATGACAGCATTTAATGCAATCTGGGTCTTTGTCCCCAGGGACCAAAGCATAACTTGTCTAACACTACAACAGACGAATGCTCCTAGCTTCTTTTTAACACTTTCTTGAAAACAACCCCTTGATGATGCTGTGTCATGATTTAAAAGCAAGGGAAAGGAATGTCAGGTCAGATGCAAGTGATGGTTTTCTATGCTTACCCTTTTCATCACACTCTAGGAGAATCATGTCCCACGTTTGAAACTCTCTGCGGATTTTTGCAAACAGTCTGATTTCTTTTCCAAACAACTGTTCCTCTCCATGCACTACCCGAGAGATGTCTTGATTGAAGAGTTTGATCAACTGTAATGAATTAAAGGACAAGCAAGCAATGTAGTGAAGTTTCATTTCTTCAGAGTAACTTGCATACACTAAGTAAATCTGCAGCTATTTGATGTTAAGGCAGGTTCACTGGAAACATCCCTGTGTCTTTTTATGCTCTTAGCTCCTATTTTGTTGGTTTTGTTTGTATTTTATTTTTTTTTCTTCTTTTTTTTTTTCCTTTCAAAACCAGCACAGGTAAAGGAGAACAAATTTAATACTGTTTTGTTTTGTTTTATTTTCCTGTGGACTCTTAGAGCCATTTACTAAATTCAAATTGACTAGACTTGTATGAAGTCCTTGAAGGCTGATAAGCCTTCATAAACACTTCTACTGGCCTGCTGAAAGCTTTCTGTGGGGCATTAACTTCCCAAAATGAGGCACTCAGGTAGACTTGCAAACTGTATTTTAATAACAAGAATGCATTTGATCTTCTGAATGCTGTAAACAATGGAAACCCTTCAAAATGTCAGGCAGGCAAGAATGTAAGATTTCCCTCTCTGAGATGCATGATTTTGACCAAACAACTGAGTTGTTCTTAAGTTCTCTTGTCACATAATGACAGGTAAAAAAATGCTAAAAGGGGCCATGAGCTCCTGAGGTCCAATTTTTTTGCAGATATGATGTATTCCTGCCAGAGGTTTGTGTATGTTACTCTCAAAACACATCACTGACAGATACCACAAGCCTCCTGGTGGTCCATGCAGACAGTTTACTAACTGCAGGTGGTTTCTTTTTCTCCCACATTTACCTGCTTGCTCTGCTTGACCAAAACAATATTGATACTTACATCTGTGAGGAAAATTAGTCTCTCAGACTCTGTTGTGGGTGTGCTTCTTCTATACTTTTGCAGATCATGTAATGTTTTTTGGAGCACCTCCCGTACTTGATTCTCTAGCTTTGGCAAAGTTTTCTAGGGGGTAGACAGTAAAGAAGGACATTTAGGTAAGTTGAACATGTATGGCTTTGGAAGGAAAACAAAATCCCTCAAAGACTGACCTACACCTGCACATGATCTTCGCTGCTCTAGGGAGTTCAAGAGCTCGCTGTCCTTGCACCCCACATGTGATAGTGGGATGGCATGGAAGTACAAGTATGGCCTACATTGAGACAAGGCAGGAGCTAGGATCACCCTGAGATATCAGGCTGGACCTCTGTCCTGGTTTCACTGCAAGGCAGGTAACTGCAGTCTAGGGCAACATTTCACCTACCGTGAGAGATTCCCTGTATTTCCGCATTTTCCCTCAATCGGATAAGTTATGTATCACTTACAGATATATATATAAAATTAAAAGCCCAATATGCTTATATTAGCATAGTAATATAACTAAACAATTAGATCTTACTTGAGACTTTGAACATATTGGACATTTTCAGCTAAATAGAAATTAGTATGTTTTAGTAAACTCATAGCAGTAACTAGTCACCCAGCCAATCAACACTCTTCACAAAAATAAATCCAATGTCTGCCATTGAAAAGGTGGAAGTTCTGAGTCATAAGCAGATGAATGATTTGCCTATTGTCAATCTTCATCTTAAAGGCAAATCTGAGGACAGAACATGGATTTCTTTAGCTCTAACTCTTAGCTCAATTTGCTATTTAATTGAAGTACTATCATTTAGTACATTCAATTATATTTAATTGAATAGTACTATCTATGCATATAAAGATGCAAATCCAATTGCGATTGGTTGGAATCCAAGGTCAAAGGGCTGAACTTATTTTTAGACTGTAACTAATACAAGCAGCTTAGTATAGCACTTCTGTTACTTACAATAATATGTCTCACAAGTTCATTTGTGAGCTTCTCTGCCAGATGAGGTATAGTAGCCCTTCTTTCTTCTAGAAGCACGCTGCAAAAAGGAGGAAAAGGTGGTTTTGACAGACTGCATGTGCAGGGCAAGGAAGCAGCTGTGATGCTCTGCTCTGTTTCCATTAGTTCTACTACAAAAACTGAGTATAGCAAGGGTCCTCTGGGGAGTGCTAGTACAGATGCAGCAGCAGCCCAGGACTCTCTGGGTACCATGGCTTTTATGCAAGAGTTGTTTGACAGCTACTGCTACTGGCTAAGAAAAGGGAATCAGACTAATCTGAAAACAGCAAATTCTAAGAGCAGATTAATGTGCTGCTGCATTATATCTGCATGTGTGAAGTACACTGATTTGAAACCCCTTTCACCTGCCATTCTCTATCTTATTATGATTGATTTGCTGCTTGACTTGAAGTACTCAGATACTTAACTTGAATTCTTTGGGACTATTCTGAACTTCTGAAGTTCATTGCACTCTCTCAGGTTTAAGGTGAAATGCATATTGAACTTGCATGCAAAATACATTTTAAAAGTTTATTTGACTTGTAAAATTTTTCTGGCTCACTGGAATGCAACACTACATGGGCAACAAGAAATAGCGATAATTTAAAACTCAGTGAGTCAACAGGAAGCTTTGAGGTGACTTTACTATGTTTTTGATTAGGCCTTTTCTGCAAGAAGTACCTGAAATATTTGTGACTCTTGAAGAATTTTCTTTCCTGCTGGATTGCAGAAGCCAAGGCCAGATCGTTGTAGATGTCCTGCTGTCCACGACACTTCACGATCATGTAACCTTTTTTGAGGGGAACAACTTGGTTTTGTAGAATTTTAATGATAGACTCTTCAGTTCCTCTGTCCACCAGGTCAGGTTTTGTGAGGACCCCTGTGAAGTTAACCAAAGAGAAATTTAGCACAGGAGTTAAAAGTAGGAGAAGTGCAATAGGACACCCCACCACCACAGTAGGAATGTGCTGTGCTGTGTTTCATAAAGAAACTTCTCTTTATTTTGTGTTCTTCCTCCCAGAAAGCTCTCAGCTTCTGGTCTTTGCACTGTAACACTTCCTCTACAGTTGGTCTTTTGCTTTGCAAACCTTTTTTAACAGGTAGCAGCAAAGCCTTCCTGCCATTAATTCTGAGATTTCCAATTATTCATAACATGAATGCCAGCAAGACATTCATGTGGATTCTTAAAGCTATTGGATTATCTCAAGCTTTGGAAATAGTTTATTTAGGCTGTTTTTCTTTATTTTTTTCCTTCTTCTAGTAGCTAGTTTCTCAGATAACATCAGACCTTCATGGAAAAAAAAGATTTGTACTTCTCTTCAACCTGTAGCTTAAAAACTTTCTCACCTAGTGTCCTTTCTCCACTGGGGTCCACCTCTTGAGCCATTTTCAGTGCTTCTGTTGTTGCAATATCCACATTACATGGCACCACTACCAAATTGAGTGTCTCTTTGCAGCCAATAGTTGTTCTAAGAAGCATTTTGATCTGCAATGCAATACAGCAGTAATGAAGTTCAGTGAAATCAGATGCTTGCATGTAGGATGTGGTCATTTCTAGCAATACGAGCTACTGTCTGATGACATTAAATGTCACACCTGAGGATAGTGTTACACGCTGAAGGATGACATGGAAACGCAGCCTCTTTTTCCTGTGTGTAGATTAATCCAAACATGACTGAGACCAGATTGATGTTATGCCTGTTGTGAAACCTATCTAAAGATTATCTTCTCATGCATATAGTCCTCCATTATGGAAACATTAAAGATATTTTGTAAATAGTCACATGTGAGAAAAACAAGTACTGATGTCTAGGCTGTAGCCTCCATCTCTAAAGCATGCAGGCAGCTGGGGACAATGGATCATGTCACACCTGCTGCTTTCTTCTGAATACAATAGAAAGATCACTAATTATGAGATGAAATTGCTCTTTTCCCAGTAAAGCCCAGATAATCCAATCTTGTCTCATTTTTGTTGATATGTCTAGTTTACTTTGGGTTACTCTTACTCCAAGTTCCTCTTTAAAGGTATTTTAGGAGAAACAAAACATCCAGCTCCTGTACATCACCCTCAAAGATGGCATTGTCCAACTAGAGTTTTATTTGCATTCCCCAGCATTTCTTCTAAAAGCAGACAGGAAGAGTAAAGATCCCCTCCACTTAAACACATATTCTCTTTATTTTGAAAAGTGTCTACTGGGATTGCTTAAGGGATGAGAAAAACCAGGACGGGTCTGATTCAGATGTGCTCTGTTTGTAAGGGATGACAGAGCAGTGAATCCCTAATAAGGCAAATCTGCCTCCTTGTTTACAGAAGAGCTTACAAGAACTCAGAACCATTCAACTTTAACAAACATATCCACAGAGCTGGGTAAGAGACAACTCATTTTGGGATGTATCTATCTTCCAGCCCACAGTCTAGACAAGGGACAGTGGGGCAGTGCTGTATTTAGGGTCCATACAGCCAGGTTACTGAGAGCTGCCATGGGCAGGCTGTGTCAAGGCACCCGAGTTGGCTCCTTCACAGCTAGTGTGGGCAGCTCCCTCCTGCATGACAGGACAGATAGGAGATCCTGGACTTCACCCTTCCCATTGGCAATTCCTTGCCTGAAAAAAAGGCCTGTTTGTTAGGGTAGCTCTATTGCTGGCTCAGAAGCCCAGCACAATAACTCCAGCACCCTACAGCAGAGGCTCGCATATGAGGTAGGTTACTGAAGTGATCCTGTGCACAGGTTGGTGTATAAGACTCAATTTTACCTGTTCCCCAATGTCTTTCGGCTGATCCCCCACGGATACTCTGGCAATTCCAGGAAGATCAATTAGTGTCAGATCTGGGACATCTGGTGACCAAATTTCTAGGGAAATTAGCTCTCCACTTATGGCACCTCTAGTACCAGCCACGATGTTCTGGGCTGAAAGAAGAAAAGAGCAAGGCAATGAATGCAATGCATCAAAGCAAAGCTATACACATTGATTTCAAAAAGTACCTACTACCAACTATGGTTCTTTTAGCTTGGCTTTTTTTTCAGATCCAGCCACACATGGAAACTGACATGCAAAAATCTAAAGGAAATTATTACGCAATACGTGGAGTCCTGCTAGTCAAGGAAACGACAATCCAACTTTCTCATTAAGGAAAAGTGCTTGCTGCCCTTTGGGTAAGAAAAATGCTTCCTTATACAGCATGAAATACCATAAAAGCAAAGCTACAACATGGGAAGGGCAATGATTGAGGCTGTGGTCACAATAATTGGCTGAAGATTTATATGCCCTCCACTCAGCCTTCTTGCAGCTTTCTCTAAAATCGTAAGATTTACAGCCACAAACACCTCAAGCCTCCCCTGAGCTTTTGGACCGATGACAGGAACCATTTAGGACTTTACATATTTACAATTTGACAGACAACCTCCCCAAAGCAGGCAGAAGCATCCAGCTGAGAACACAGCCTGAGCTTTTATCAGACATCATGGATCATCTTCACCACTAAAGTAGTACAACTCTTTTGAGAGAGCTATATTATGCAACTCCACCTTCTTCTGCTCTGAATTCAGCTCTTGGTGTTTTACTCATGGCTCCAATCACTGTGTTAGTCTGGAGACCACTGCTCAACCTAAGAAAAGGGGAGAAATGATTCAAAGGAGACTGAGCAAGCTAAAGATGGGAATAGGTTACAACGCACCTTCTCTTATTGCTTTCTCCACCTCAGAGGCATCGTGGAGGTCTATGCTGGTGTTGCGGTAACACATTTTCCCTTGCCATGCCTGGGTAGAAGGTATTCTTTTCAGTTTAAGTTCCAAGGGGCATCGAGTAACAATACCTGCAGGGGTTCCAAAGACAGAGGAAACTCTCTCAGCAGTTGTTATGCATGATATACAACCATGGACTATGTGGCATAGGCAGGGTTGCCTAATACTTTGCACAGAGACACAGAAATGTTCCAAAAGACATTGCCAAAGGGTTTGGCTTCCTGCTCAGAGTAGGACTGGCACTGGCACCAGATGAAGTCAGCCATGGCTTTGTCCAGCCACATCTTTTCTTGCAAACCTCCAAGGATTGGAGATGTGCACATCTCTGGGTGACCAACATCCAAAGAAAATCCTTTCCTCAAGTCCAGCCTGAAAGACTAGATGCTATTGTCAACTCATACAGAACTTGCAGAACTTATATGTGTTTATACACACACACACGCACACATACAGAGCTGGGAAGCAAATCTTTTTGAGCTGCAAAGTCTTCCAACAACCTTCTCTGACTTAAATAACATCCAAGGCACATGTTTTTAAGTAAAGATCTTTTTTTTTGCCGAAAAAGGTATCTGTAAGAAAATCTTGGTAGAAAAATGCAAACCAACCCCAAAAGCAAATTTCAAAACTAGTATTCCATGTGAAGCAGATATCCGCTGCACTACTCTTTGCTGGAACTTCACAAAGTCAGCTGATGGTACATTTCAGTCTGTCCACAGTTTGGGACAAGTATGACACACTATACTCTTCTTACTCCTGGTCTCTTGACCACCCATAACATGTGTCTTGTTGGAGCTACCCTGCAGTGCCCTATCTGGACATCCATTTCTTCTACCAGAAACCCAAGAAAAGAAGCCTCCTGGAGCCTCACAATTTAGATATATTCTCAGTCATGGAGTTATTCTCTCCTGGGAAGGGAAGGGAAGGGAAGGGAAGGGAAGGGAAGGGAAGGGAAGGGAAGGGAAGGGAAACCCTTCTGTCTAATCACAGTTAAATTCAACTGAAAATCTGAGAAGGTAAATTCTTACCATTGCCCCTAGGAAGAGCAATACCAGACAGGGCTTCTAGGACAGAGCTTTTCCCTGAGCTCTGGTCTCCGATCACTGCAATTGCAGGCAAAGCCAGGTCTTTTTCTATCCCAAGAGCTCTCAGGCTGTCGATGAGATCAATGCAGGGTCGGATCTTTTCCTCATACTGCTTGTACAAGGCACGTTCATCTTCCTGCTGAAGTTAAAACTTACAATGAATTTTCCAAAATTTTCAAATAAGTTGTTTCCACAAAAAAAAAAACCCAATCAATGTTTTAGGCATCTTTTCCAGCTCATCATTCTCTAGTAAATCTTATGTACTGGCATCAAGCTGTACCTCACATCACTGTGCATCCTTGCACCTCCACATTATATACAGATGTCTGTAAATTGGGCAAAATCAGTTTAGGTTGGCTCAGTAACCAGTCTTAGTGAAACTACCAAACTTTGTAAGGTCTCCTGAGAAGGTAAAGAGTAAAACAAGACATCATTTCTAAGTGTGCTTTGTTAATTTATTCTTTTTAATAAATGTCATTTTCTTCCACTCATCTACAGATGTACTGAAGTATGTGTATGCAAATGAAGACTAGTACCTGTAGTAAGAGAATTTAGTGCAGAATAGCTTATTAAATCTTTGTTTTGAGGTTTGAAGATTCAATTTGTGCAAAGACACCAAAAGTGTTCTGCTTAATAGATGGCTAAAATCTTTTAGATCATCATGTCTCTCCTTTCTTTGCCTCATTTTAGGCTAGGGTAACAGATGAATGAGTGATTTGCTTTAAATGACTGATTATTGTCACTTTTCAGTTCTAATACACATACAAGATATTGACACCGGCTCTTCATTTTCATAAAAACAAACCTACTACTTTCCAGCCCTTTAAAACTCTTATATATGCCCAACTAAAATGTATAAAGATCATCTTGATCTCTTTTCCTAGTTCCTCTTTCCATGTTCCAGTCTCATTGCTGCATTTAGAAATGCAGTTTTCAGATATAAAATCATATCTGATTTTTTGAAAATAAAAATTGAAGTTTCCCACGATAAATTTTGTCTAAGAGCCACCTCTGAAAATATGTCTATTAATCAGATGTAATCAAATAGAGCACAGTTTATTTTCAAGATGAAAAAACAGCACATATTACTGGAGACAGGCATTTTAAAACCTTATTGGTAACTCCTCCCTACTATCTTCATTATGTTTACTAGTTAATAAATCTTTGTTGTTCTCAAGGAACTTCATTAACTATGACACAGACTTAAAATCAGCCTGTTTTCAGTGTCAAATATTCAACACAGGTTTTTATTAACCTTTCTTTGTATTTCTGTTGAGAGTAGGAAAGCCTCCAGAAAAAATATCTCAGATTTTAGGGTTTCTGTTCAACATTGCTAATTGTTACAAATGAAACAGATACATGTTGCACATTATGTTGGCTGCTAGGCAGCTGCTGTCCTGTTTTCTACACTTGCATTTTTTATGCCTGCAGATTAATTGCAGCTACTTATCTTCCTAGTTACACAAATGACTTCTTGGTTCTGATGCCAGAAGTACTCTTCTGCTTTCACCTAAGTGCAGATTACCCAAAGAGACAAAAGAATTCCTTTTGGGCCACAAAGAGAAACACAAGAGTAAGAGCAGGGAGGATGTATGCCCTCTTCTGGTATCTGCCTTACCTTGTCCTGTTGTCCATAATATTGTTTTTTCAGCTCATAGATAGGTTTTCTCTCAGTCATGTTCTGTGACACCAGAGACCATTCATCTTCTGACTCTGGTGGGAGAGGTATTCCAAAAGCTTCTGAAGATGGTTGGAATGAAGGTGATGCAGAAACAGCAGGTAAGGTTCTTTCAAAATATTGCGACGTTGCATTCTTACTGTTCATGGTTGGCTTATATTTTGGCATACTGCATAGGTTGTCTGTAAGTGCCTCACTGGATAGTGATTCCTGTCTGATTTAACCACTCTTTCGTACCGCTCCTGAAATCAAACATGGAACACTGAGTGACTTGAGCTTGCAACAGTGATCGTAGCAGAGAGAAAATCAAATACCAGTTTTATTTACTGATACAAACTATCAGTACGTGTCAAGTGCCATAGGTCTTTTCAAATCACTAAAATTGCTCTCCAGAAATTAGACCTGAAACTCTTCTCCCTACCTCTCTTACCTTTTTTCATGTTTTCAAAAAAGAAGCTGCCAGAGTAAACAAGATATTTTTCTTGGAGGGGGTAGGGAGGGAGGTGAGGAGAGGAGAGGGGAAAACAAGTTACACCAGCTTTGTGAACAGCCAGTTTTCCTCAATGAAATATTTTGATGAACAGTGTTTTGAGAACTTCAGTCAATGTGGCAACTGCTGGGCGCAGTTGGTGACTATGCAAATACTTAGTTTCAGTCACTTAATCTGGAGCACAGGGCTGTGTGTCTGTGCAAGGAGGGAACTTGAGAATCACAGAATTGTCCAAGTTGGAAGGGACCTTAAACATCATCTAGTCCAACCATCAATCTAACTCAGGTCTTTTGATGCAGCCCAGGATGCCCAGCTGAGTTGTAACCATATCTCTCTGTTCAGTGAGGCTAGTCTTCTTCCCCAGTGGCTTGTTTTTTAGCACAGGAGGATGGCCTGCTCCTGCAGTTTTAAGACTTCCTTCTTGAAAAATGTCTACCCTTCCTGGGCTTCTTTACCTTTCAGGACTGCCTCCCAAGGCACTTTGTCAAACAGGCTCCTGAAAAGACTAAAGTCTACCCTCTGGAAGTCCAAGGTAGCAGTTTTGCTGACAGCCTTCCTTCCTTCTCTAGGACCACGTGGGTGGGACATGGGCAAGGTTGTGGTAGGACACACCAAGCCATAGTCTGCTATGTAGCCAACTTGTCTTTCTTGCAGTGGAAACATTTGTCAGAGGCCATTGTTATAACTCTTTCAGAAGTTCAGTATCTTAGTCCCTCCCTTTATAGCTTAAAGCCCTCTCCAAAAAGCAGAGATTGCTTGACATGACATTAGAAAAGGCATAACTAGGAGACTTTATTTTCTTATTTGGCTTTTTTTTATCACAGAATGATATGAGGTTGGAAGGGACCTCCAGAGACCACCTAGTCCAACCCCCTGATAGGCAGGTCCACCTAGAGCAGGTTGCTTGGGAACATGTCCAGGTGGGTTTTGAATGTCTCCAGAGAAGGAGACTCCACCACCTCTCTGGGCAGCCTGTTCCCATGTTCTGCCACCCTCAAAGTGAAGAAGTTCCTCCTCATGTTTAGGTGGAACTTCTTATACCCGAGTTTGTGCCCATTTCCTCTTGTCCTGTCACTGGGCAACGCTGAAAAAAGACTGGCCCCATCCTCTTGACACCCACTGTTTAAGTATTTATAAGCATTGATAAGATGGGTGATTGAAGAAATGGTACACTTTTGATGTGACATTTTCCAGGGCAAGTGAATTCCAGGGAGAACGATTTAAAGAAAAAAACTACCAAATAGTATTTTTTCAAAGCTAGATTTATTTTTTAACCTCTCCCTGTGAAAAGCAAGATCTGTTTAACTTAAACGCTTCTGAAAATTAATTAGGGGAAATACATTTTTGCTTAAAATAACTTTCTGTTCTTTTAATTTTTTGGTTGAATTAAGATTACAGGTTTTCTAATTTGAGCAGATGTCAAAGCAGGATATGCAATATAAGTTATGCTCTCAATGTGTAAAACAGGTTTATAAAAAAACAGGTTAATTCCACACTTGCTATTCAGTCTTTCTTTTTAATAAAGCAATATAATTTTTTAAAATACATATTCCTGCCTCCTTTTATAAAAATAAAATACAAATTGCTATGGGAAAACTTCTCAATTTTGACCAGCAATAAAAGATGGCAGAACTTCTTTAATTTATTTATAAGTGTTCATTTTACAGTTTCTTCATCTTTCTCCCCATGTCCCCTTTCTTTGATATTCAGCATGAACTTTTTTCTCTTTCTATTAATGATTTAAAGTCTCTTCCAACTCTAACCATTCTGTGATTCTAGGATTTCGAAGACTTTTCTTCCTTGAATGAGGACCCATTGCTTTATCCGTAACAAACATACATTCCACATTCACTGGCCTCCAGATTAGTTTATGATTTTCTATTGCTACAGGAATTAATCTGATAATAATGTTCCTAGCAGTAATCCCTTCTATTACTTCTCCCATTCTCTACGTGCCTTTTAATTTAGTGGAATGAATACTTCCTACAAATTTTTAATTTAATGTAAATATTACTCAGGAAATATTACTCCCATCCCTTTTACATTATTATTATTATTATTATTATTATTATTATTAATTGGACTGTGTTCAGAGTTATTCATGTACTGGTTTTAGCACATGGCCTCCTAAATGTGTATGTATTTCATTCAGAAAGAGGTTATACAGAAAGCTTTAACATCCTTATAATGAATAGGATGAAATGCAAAACCAGTTAAAACCATCAGGAAAAAAACAAAACAAAAAGAAAAAAAAAGATCTCAGAAGATAAAATTGAGACATCTGGGAAACTGAGACTTATGGAGCCTGACAAAAAAAGTGACAACTTTGAAATGTTTTAGTGCAAGGTCTATATCTTACCACACGCCTAGAAGGGTTTTTAGCCAGGTCTACAGTGCAGACCACAGCGTGCACACACAGACACACAGGCTAACAAAGCGAGCAGTGGAGTAGATCAGCATGCATGGATTTCTGGGGCTGCCTGGCTGTTCTCCATCTGAACCTGCAGAAGGTGGGATAGGTCCGTGCAACCCTTGACTGTGCACTGGAGGCGCAGTGCTGAGCGCTGAGCCGTGACAACATCAGGTGAAAGAAGGAAAGAAGGAGAAAGAATAAAGAGCTGCAATTTTTAAGTGCCTTTTGAAACTGGCCAGAATCCACCTGTGAAACGTGACACCTGGATGACGTGAGGATACTGAAAGTCTGATAAGAACCCCCCTCACCTGAGCTACCCTGCCTCTGCCATGGGGACAATACTGGTTTCCTTGAATCTTGCCCTCGGATGTTTGCCTGCCTGTGTGTCAGCAACTCCCCCCCCCACCCCGGCACAACCTGATGCACTGCACTACACAACCACTCCTGCATGAAGCCCCAACCTGCTTGAGGTCCTGAAAAGGAGTTGCTTCTTTTTCCTCTAATGATCCTGGCTTTGCTTCTTGAGGGGTAATGTCAAAATCCTCTATCAAACCCAAAGTGCAAAGATGTGACGCTGAACCCAAACAGCTCTTGCCTTTATTCACTCCACCCAGGGGATGGCACGGACTTCTGTCTGACATATTCTGCGACTTCAGGATATTTGGGTAATCTATACAGCCTCTGGGCTGTAGGTTTATTAATTCTAGCTGACTTCTCAGAAAAGAAATGAAGCAATGCAAAGCATATGATGCTTCACATGAATACTGCCAGCTAGACCGTGTGGCTGAACACTACCCCCACACAGTACATATTTTTAAAAATGTGTTCTGATTTAAATGCCATCTCTCAGTTGTCTCCCTTTAAAGAGGAAATAATATGAATGCCTTTTCTTTTCCCCCACCCCTGGAAACAACAGACCCTATTACTGGAAACCTTGTTTAACCATATTTTCTTTAGACCCTTATGCTGCCTTCTCACACACAAGGAATTAATATAACAGCAAAAAATAATTATTTTTAGAAGAAGAAAAAGAGAAATTTCTACCTGTGTAGTGTCCCGTAGCAAGGAGAAGCAGTAACTTTCTTTTTCTGCTTCTCCTGATGCTTTTTTATTTGCAGGCTCCACCTACACATTGTGACAAAAATCAGGAGAAATGAAACCAATTCCAAGACGAAACAGGACTAGCTTCGTGATAGCTCTGGAAGTAATAATACAATGCATTGGGTTGGGTTTGGTTTTTTTTTTTTTTTTTTTTGCTTTCGTTTCCTTATACACCAGCCAGCTTTCCTCCTGTCGTTTCACGAGTGACGGAAACGAAACTCCTCACTGGCACAACCAGCTGCCTCCTTGCTTGGCTGTACCATGTAGCAGGGTGACGGGGGCAAATGGCAGAGGGTCTCAGAAAGATTGCCCACGAGCATCAACTCCTCATTCTTCTCCTTCCCACCCCCCAAAAGCAAGTCAGCTCACTGAATCAGCTCACTCACTCACTACGGACTGAAACCAGCCAGGTTGGGCAGAGATGGGGGGCAAGCTGCCATGCCCCGCTCCCACCATGGGGCTGCCCAGTGGGGATGCTGGACTCTTTCAGCGTCCTCAACCCTTTGTGCAAAAAAGCAAGTGGGTGAGGTCCCCCTCCGCCAGAGAGGGGGATAGTTTTTCCACCTCACAGCAAGACTTTCCAGCTCAGCCAGTGTGACAAGCTGTGACACCACACACCTGAGCTGCGCCTTTGCTGCTGGAGGTTGCTGAAGATGGGCAACAAGCAAGCAGAGAGACGGGCAGTGGGATTTATCAATGCTGGCTGCTGCTTCAGGAGAGTCGAGGTCTCAAGCCGTTTCTCAGGTTCTTGTGCTGTTTTTTCTACACTGCTGGCTCAGGATACTCCCTCTTCCACTGCCTTTGCTCTCCTGACCTCAGGATTTTGGTTTTTTTGTGCTTTTATAGCCTCTAAGCTGTTAAGCGAAGTCCATCTCAGGGGCTTTGCAAACCTGATGCAGGATCCGCCCTTAAGTCTCGCTCCCTCTGCTTTTGACAGCCACTTAAATCAGCTGCTCTTGGTTCTGGTGGGTTTCAAACTGCCTTACTCTGGTCTGTGTGTACGACTGAACAGCAGTGACAGTGTCCATTACAGCCAGCCCCTCCTCCAACACAGGGCTTGTTCCTGGGCTCTGGCTGCAGGCATGTGACAGGCAGTGACTCAGCCAGCACTGCAGGACCGTGGCAAGGGGAACCCAGCTTCAAGCTCTCCTGGACTCCGCCAACATCCCCCTTCTCGCACTCAAATGTACAGGAGACCTATCTGACAGGTTTCTAAGTCCTACTACCAATTAGCTTATTAATTTTCAGCAATGCCTTTGTAACATGATTGATTCACTTATGGGGTTTTGTTTAATCACAGGACTATGTTTCAAAGAAAAAGAGGAAGTCTGGGCAGTCTGTGAAGTGACAAATCGAAGTTCTCCTTTCTCCAACTGTCAAGATTTTGTTTCTCTTACTTTCTCTGAATCGTCAAAATAAGATCTTTACCCCATTACTGGGAAATATTTTAGTGCAATGCATTGAAACAGTTTTCATGTTTATTTAATGACTATAACAGCATGTTTCACTAGCAATACAGTTCTACACAATACAACAACACAATAAAAGATGTTTAAAAATAGATTAAGCAGAATTTCTTTACATCTCAGAAGTTTGGAATACGTTTTGAAATAATTTTAATGACCAGAGAAATGGGAGACGATAGATGCAATAGATGCAATGCAATAGATGAAAGATCATTCATTTGTCAAAGTAAATTCAGATTATACTTTTAAAAAAGAATATAAAAATATAATGTAAATCCACTAGTTGGCAGGATCATTACGTGACATTAGGAAAAATCCTTAATCATAAAATTATTCAGGTAGTAAGGGACTGCCAGATATCATCTAGACAAACCTTATAATTCAAAGTGGTTCAGACTATGTTGTTTCGGGCTTTATCCCATTGAGTCTTGAAAGCCTCCAAGGATAGACATCCCACAGCCTCACTGGGAAATTCATTGAAGTGATTAAATAGCTTTAGAGTGATTTTATTTTTCTTCTTCATACTCACCCAGATATATCCCCCCTGTTTCCATGTATGCCCCCTGTCCCTCATTCCCCCACTGTGTATCTCTGCAAAGTTCCCAGTGCCACCCTCTCAGACATAGGTACTGGGGACCTGCCAGCCACCTCTTCCCCAGGTTAAGCAAGCCCTGGGGCCACTGCTTCTGCCTTGACCTCCCTCAAATTTGCCATTCTGCCCATGTCTTTCTCGTACTGAGACCTCTAAACAGGAGGCCGTATTGAGATGATGTCTAACAAGTGTTGAGAAGGAGGGGACAGTCACATCCCTCCATCTCCCACCTGCTCCTCTCTACATGGTGCAGGCTGCTGCCAGCCTTCATTGCTACCAGAACACACTGCTGGCTCATGTGGAAGAGGGTAGATTTAGACAAGATATTAGGAAGAAATTCTTTACTCTGAGGGTGGTGAGACGCAGGAACAGGTTGCTCAGAGAAGCTGTGGATGCCCCTTCCCTGAAATTGTTGAAAGACAGGTTGGATGGGGCTTTGAGCAACCTGGTGTAATGGGAGGTATCCCTGCCCATGGCAGGGGGGTTGTAACTTGATGATCTTTAAGGCCCCTTCCAACCTAAACCATTCTATGATTCTAATATCCACCATGACCTACAGGATCCTTTCTAGCAGAGGTGCTCCCCAGCTGGCCAGTTCCTAGTTCATGGCACTACAGTTCCTGGACTATTCTGTCCCAGGAACAGGATTTTGCATCTGTCCTTCCGAGTGGACAAGAACCTTAAAAAAAAAAAACACCCAAATAAATTAAGATCCTCAGACAACTATGAAGAAAAACACTGCTAAAAAATCAAGCCAAAAAGCTCTACAAAAGCAAACCCCTTCCTAAATAAATATGAGTCCCACAAACAAGCCACGACAAAAATGAAGCCAGCAGTTGTTTCAGCGTAGCAGAAAATACCTTGGGCAGTGAATGAAAAGACCTGAGCATTGGACTCAGGAACAGCTTGAGAGCCCTCAAAGAAGAAGAGGGCCTGGCTTTACCAGCAATTGCATGGACTGGAGATGGTTGCTGGGCGAAGCTCAATCCCCAAAGCCCTGTCTGTGTTGTTTTTCCAAGGAACTGCAGGAAAGCTTCATTTTAGCTTTCCCCCCTAAGCCTCCTGCAGTGCTGAGGCACACAGAAGCCGCGTTGTTTTATCCAAGGCTGCATTTTTGTTTCAGCTCCACAACTTCTGACTTGCTTTTGAAGCAAATCCCAGGATCATCCCCAGCTACAGCATTTTGCCTCATGCCAGCAGATGCGCACCTAATGCACCTCAGTCTATCCATCTCAGGTGTACAGTCACTGGAAGCAAACAGAATGTTATCAGAAGCAACCTCCTCCTCCCCCAGGAGTTGTGTACAGTGAGGCCGTGGGGACCTTGGTAGGGAGTATTTTACCCCACAGATCTGTCTCCCTTGGTCCATGCTGAGGGAGCCAGATGTGGCTGAGTGAGTTGGAGGGGAACCAGGGCAGTATCTACTATCCCAGGGATAGGTGAACCTGAGTTGGGGTCTCAGCTATGCCAGCTTTGCCCCCCAACCCTGTATATATGATGGTGAAGACCACTATGAGTTTTAAATGAAAGAGGTCAAAAGCCTGATCAGAAAATCCTCTGTGCCAGGAGAAAGCACTTACCACAATAAATTTTAGATTGCTTGATCTTTAATACTCGTCAGCTGCAGAGTAATTATGGGTGGTGTCTTTGGTTATAAAAGGAGTCATAAGCAAACATTTGAGGTTTTTTTTTTTCTTTCTGTGGAAGGGGGTTGTTTTTGTTTTGCTTTGAACACAGCAGCTAGAGCGGTGAGGTGAGTGAGAGGCTATTTTCCATTCTGACTTTTTTCTAGCTCATCTGAATAAGTGCCCTTGTATATACAATGAGCATTGGGTCTCCTGTCTCTAGACCAGGATTTAATGGCTGCTAGTGGGAAGTGTATTCAGCCAAGCATGAATAGCCACTGAAATCAGGTCCCTCGCCGTCCAGATGCCCAGGAACCACGAGATCAGCTGCAGCAGACCAGCTGTGAGGCGCTGAACCCAGAGAGAAATGAAAAAGGCTCTGGCTGGGAAGCTGCTGTATTTGTATGAGTAAAAGTTAAGGCAGCCTGGTCTTTGAAGAGCTCTTCTGTGTGCAGGGGGCAGGCCCTGCAGAGGCTCTGAACAGAGCTACAATTTGTTTCATGGACAACAGCGGAGAGGGAGCAAACGAAGGCCGTGGGGTTAGTGCTGAGAGACTGCTGTGCTGCCATTGCTGAGCAGAGGGAACCAACGTAATTCTGTAGACAGGGCTGTTATTCTGGGAACAAGCAGACTTTGGTTAGGATTGTCTGAAAGGTTTTTCTTCTGAATGCGGACTTGGGTTTTGTAGCCCCAGGAGGCTCTTATTTTAGGGCTGGCTCTGCACTTTTTCTTTCTTGGCTATGCTTAATCTCTCAAATTTTGGCATTCCCTTTCCTTTACTGTTGAAAGAAGGAGCAGGAGAGGTTGTTTTCTTTCTTATGGTGTCCCTGGGATGGTTCCATCACCAGGTGAAAGCCTCTGATCACTGAGAGGGTCCCAAATTTGTGTGCATGTGTGTGGCAGAGCAAAGGGATGCTGGCTCCCCTGACAGAGTGTCAGTGTACCCCAAAGCTGAGCTCTGGGCAAACATGGGCTAAACCACAAGGACTGCCCATTTCAGCAGCAGCCTGCTCACCCTTCCTCCTACCACTTCTGTCTCCTGTTCAATGGACTTCTTTTCCTCAAAGTTGCTTCCAAATCATCTCTTGGAAAAACCCCAGGGTAATTTGCTCATTCTTCCATGAAAGTATGGGGTAGACCAGTGAGATTTAGTGGTGTATGTGAAATCCTGTGAGACTGTTTGCTGTTCCTAAATGATTCACACTTTGGATGATTTTTTTAAATCCCCTGGCATTACTGTCTATACTTGCAGAACAAGAAGCTTTGCCCAAGCCCTCTTGGACAAAGAGGGTTGCATACCATCCTGCCATACTGCGCGTTTGGGAGAGGAGTGAGAAAGGATATGGCTGCTATAGTTAGGAAACTGAAGAGGATGGTCCGGGCTGCCAAAATTAGCCTCAGGACCTTGTGGTCATTATTTTCTCTGGGAAAGGGGATGGTTGTGAGAAGGGTGAGCAGCGAAGGGGTTCTCAAACAGCATCTCAATGGCACTTGCCAAATAATGCCTCTAAATAAACCAGCAGGTAACATACCCATCTGAACATGGAGAAGACACACTAAGGGCGTGCATATACACCCATGATCCTGAGAGTAATAACTTACGTAGACACAGACACGCTGTATAAAATAGTGCTTCTTAGTCTGTAACAAATCAGTTTATATGGCTCCACATCTGGAGGAAGGCAAATACCTGTAGGGCCATTGTGTGCATCCTCATGTTCTGCTCCTGCAGCTTACCTGAAGAACAGGCAAGATCTTGTCATAGGCAAGAGGATTAGCTCACCTAAAGAGCAGGGGGAAGAATACCCCAGTTGGGAAGTGGGAAGGGAGACATGATAAAAGGGTCTGAGAAGTTGTGTCTTAGTGCACTGGAGCACTCTTACATTTAAAGTCTTGTTTATAGACAAAGAAGAAATACACCTTATATATATATATACATAGACACATACACATATATATTTAGACATTAGTTTACTGTTAATATAATGGAAATCTTAACAGTCTTAACTCAAGAATCATCACATGATATTACAGAGAAAGAAAGAACAATAATGCAGGTGAAGTGCTTCTATACAGGAAAAGCCACAATAATAGCTATAATACAAATAAAGTTGTAACACACTTAGCTCACTCTTCCACTGTTTCTCTAGGTCTTAAGGTCAGCAGTTTCATGCTGCTGGTGGTGGGATATTGCAGAGTCGTTAAGCACCTGGAGTCTTAGTGAGGGTCTTGCTTCAAAACCTAGACACAAACAAGTCTATGGGCCCAGATGGGATTCACCCAAGAGTACTGAGGGAGCTAGTGGAAGTGCCTGTGGAGTCACTCTCCATCATTTACCAGCAGTCCTGACAAACTGGGGAGGTCCCAATTGACTGGCATCTAGCAAATGTGATGCCCATCCACAAGAAGGGTCGGAAGGCTGATCCGGGGAACTACAGGCCTGTCACTCTGACCTCGGTGCTTGGGAAGGTCATGGAACAGATAATCCTGAGTGCCATTATGCAGCGCATGAAGGACACCCAGGTGATCAGGTCCAGCCAGCACAGGTTCATGAGGGGCAGGTCCTGCTTGACAAACCTGATCTCCTTCTATGATAAAGTGACTCGATTGGTGGATGAAAGACTGTGGATGTTGTTTACCTGGACTTTAGCAAGGCCTTTGATATAGTGTCCTACAGTATCCTCTCCACTGGGTTAAAAACTGGCTGGAGGGCTGGGCCTAGAGAGAGATGGTGAATGGAACCAAATCTAGTTGGTGGCTGGTCACAAGTGGTGTCCCACAGGGCTTGGTACTGGTGCCAGTTCTCTTTAACATTTTTATCAATGACCTGGACAGAGGGACCGAGTGCACCCTCAGTACGTTCACAGACGACATCAAGTTGGGTGGGAGTGTCAACCTGCTGGAGGATAGAGAGGCTTTGCAGATGGATCTGGACAGGCTAGATCAACGGGCTGAGACCACCAGGATGAGTTTCAATAAGGCCAACTGCTGGGTCCTGCATTTGGGTCACAACAACCCCAGGCAGCGCTACAGGCTTGGGGAAGAGTGGATGGAGAGTGGCCTGGCAGAAAAGGACCTGGGGTTGTTGGTCAACAGCAGGCTGAACATGAGCCAGAATGCGCCCAGGTGGCCAAGAAGGGCAACAGCATCCTGGCCTGTAACAGGAACAGTGTGGTGAGTAGGACCTGAGAGGTGATCATCCCTCTGTACTCAGCACGGGTGAGGCCTCACCTCAAGTACTGTGCCCAGTTTTGAGCCCCTTACTGTAAGAAAGACATTGAGGTACTTGAGTGAGTCCAGAGAAGGGCAACAAAGCTGGTGAGGGGTCTGGAGAATAAGTCTTATGCAGAGAGGCTGAGGGAGCTGGGTTTCTTCAGTCTAGAGAAGAGGAGGCTGAGGGGAGACCTTATCGCTCTCTACAACTAGCTCAAAGGAAGTTGTAGAGAGGCGGGGGTTGGTCCCTTCTCCCAAGTCACAGGCGACAGGATAAGAGGAAACAGCCTCAAGTTGAACCAGGGAAGGTTCAGGTTGGATGTCAGGAAAAACTTCTTCATGGAAAGGGTTATCTCAAGCATTGGAATGGGCTCCCTGGAAAGTGGTTGAGGCACCATCCTTGGAGTTATTCAAAAGATGAGTTGATATGGTGCTCAGGGATATGGTTTAGTGTTGGTTGGTGATGTGTCGGTGTGGTGTTGAGTTTTGTTTTGTTTTTTGGGTTGTTTTGTTGTTTTTGTTTTTTTACTGTTGTACTAGATGATCTTAAAGGTCCCTTCCAACCTAGGCAATTCTGTGATTCTGTGGTGTCCTTCAATGGGAGGAATACCATGATCATGTTAATGGTTTCTTATTTCTCTCCTCTTTATTTTATTTTAGTCCAATCCCCCCCTTCCTTCTTTCACTTAGGGTCACATATACATGTTTGCTAACACATACTTACACCTTTCTTTTTCTTCATTGGTCTGCAGCTCCAGGTTACTTCTCAATTTAATGTATGCAGTGCTATTTAGATGGTAGATACTATTTCCTTGTTCTCTGCTCTCTATAAAACCAGTTCTGTTCAGCTCCAGGGTTGCAGGTTGGGGTTTTTTTGGCTTGTCTTTTTTTTTTTTTTTTTTAACTGACCATTAGTGAGTTGGCTGGGGAACATGTTCCCATTTGCCAACTCTACAGTGGAGCCAGGCAAGCTCAGTGGAAGGTATGGCTGGTGGTGGCAGTGATTATAAACAGTGGGATTCTCGGCAGTTTTTGTTCAAACCTCAACTTTTTTTGATTAACTGTGGAAAAAATTAAGCTTCTAATCAGAGCACAGTGAAATATGTGAAGAGCATTTATATTACTATACCGTTTCCTGTAGCAGACAATAATCAGGGCTAAAACTTGTACCAGCTGGGACAGCAGTGCTTCTGTGTGCTTGAACGCTTTTTCAGATGGAGTAATATTAGGATTGGCATATTTCCATTTTTTCTTTTCTGTCTTTTTTTTTTTTTAAATGACAAAGTGTAAGTATAAGCATAAAAAGAAAACAAGAGGAAAGGATTAAAGTGACAATTAATCAACAATTCATACTAGAAGAACTTATTTATTGCTAAGACAATGCTTACCAAGCACTATTAAGAAAATGAGGGAGAATCCTTTGTGTTCTGAAGAACCATGCTTCTCCAGGTTAAGCTGGAGAAGCTGGATTAAGGCTCAAGTTCTTCAGTAAACCCCAGAGTTAATTGCATGGTGCTGTGTAAGTGCTATTCCTGGGAGCTTTGCTGTGCTACAAGGCCAGAAAGCCACTAGCAGTTGAGCAAGTTCAGGGGCTGGCTTGAAACCAACGTTGGCAGCAGTCAAGCTGGAGCAGCATGAGGCTCAGCATTGTCTTTGTCTGCTGAGCTCCCTATTGCTACTGCAAGTTCCTGTGACCTACCCAAATCAGCTAACTTAAAGCTGAAACTAAATGGATCGCTGAGTCTCCAGCAGAGCAAGTAATAATTTACAAGAGAAGTGATTTACCCTGAGGCCGTGAAGTTTCTTGCAGAATGACCACAGCCATCTAAGCATCTTGTGCCTGCAGGGAGCAGAAATATCTCACATGGCCCAGAGATCTCCCTCCTGAATGTGGAGGAGGTGAGAATGGAGGCATTGGTGTGGTCTTTCGATTGCATTTTTGTTACAATGGGGATTTTCAACAATCAACAGTCAAAAGACTGCTGAGATACTGTTGTTCTGCCGCAAGAAATGCTTGCTTAGCTGGTGAGTGGCAACGTGGCAGGTAGAGACTTCAGCAAATAACTAAACATCCAGAGAGGCTGGATCAGTGTGATGGACATGAGTCTCACAGAAAGCAGAGCTTTGCTCATAGGCTCCAGTTCTATCTTGTGAGTTATTAGAATGAAAATCAGAAACTAGCTGTCCATGGTGTTTTCTGTTCTGTCTGCAAAATCCAGAGATACGCAACATCTAGTCCTTGCAGTCAATGGAAGTATTTTGTCCTTGCAGGCAATGAAATCTGATCAGGTAGTACAGTGCTATTCAGTGAGCCAGGGTGGGACCAAAACTGGAATTTATAGTCAGATGTGTCCTCAAAGCACTAATAACCTTTTGGAAAGTCTTACTTCAAGACCTTATTCCTCTTTTCCAAGTCCAGATTGTCATGGTCTATGGAAGGGGGTAGAAGTTCAGTCTCATGACCAGAAACTCTGGTAGGGAATTCTCAGGAGGTAGAAGGCAGCTATACAAAGCATAAGTAAATATGATTTATATCAGAACTACAAGGTTGAAATGCATGTTGCTTTTGGCTGAAATAAAACTATTTTAAAACTATGCAATGGAGACTGGGCCAGCCTATCTCTATGCTCTTGTCTTTGGAAGAGGGAAAAAGTCATGTTAGAGCTGCTCAGGTAAAGTTCATATTTGAAAGGGGAGAATCTACACTTTCCATGCTGCTGAAAATGTCCCCTGGAAAGAAAAACAAAACCACAACACACAAAAAAATAAAGGTCAGAGAAGAGAAATCGAAACTTCAGAGCCCCAGGAAATGAGGAATTGCTGTAGCTCAAACATTATTAAAACCACCCATCTTAATCCCCTGAATTCTAGTCACTGCTCAGCATTTCACTTGCAGCTAAGAAGAGATCAGAGATACGACACTCATATATTACTTCCCACCAGGCATAATGTGTAACTAAAAGTATCAGCTTCTTTTTTGCTCTTCAGAGTGGATTGCAGTCAGTAGGAGTTTTGCTTTAAGCGTAGTCTGCCTGCAAAAGAGCATCTTTCACTAAAGAACTTTTCCTTTCCTGTATTTTTCTTTTAAATATAGTGGAAACTTCCCACTTTGAGGTAGATAACATTGCACAAAGAACCTAAAGGAACAGTTACTGCTGAGAAACTGAAAATGCTACGTATTATTTGATCGATATTTCCTACCACTGCCATCAAATTGGACTGCCAGGGATTCAGGGATTTTTAAGAGATATGTTAAGACCCTGAAATGCTTTTTATTCTCTTAAATGGAGAGATGAAGGCGGCCTTTTGTCCATGTACTTTGTTCTTCATGGGACTGGTTGTGTCAGATTCACAGTGGAGGGAAAAGTGGGACTGATAGCTGCTTCTTCTAATTGCTTCTGTCTAAAATGTCTCATGAGGAATGCTGACCAGTAGGCTGGTGCTGGTGGGTATTTGTGCAATGGGAGCCTGCCCCTGGCAAAGCACAGGAAAAGAAGGTCGGGCATGTTAGAGGCCAAGCTGCTGGCTTCCCTCCCAGCTGCAAGTGAAAAGCAGGGTGACCTCCACCCGTGTCTGTGGCTTCCAGTGGGTCTGTCCAGGATTGGGAACTGCAGAAAAGTCGGGTACTTCCACAACAGATGGGGAGGCTCTGGAAGGACACTGCTGCCATCTGCTGTGCCACTTTGCTTTAAAACAGACAAACCCAGGCCCTGAGTTTTGCTGCTGCCTAAAGCTTATGTTTTCCCATTGGATTTTCCTAGTAGGGTATAGAAAAAGATTAATTGCTCTGCGGGTGTTAAGCTTCATGTCGTGGTGGTGATCCTGCACGCTGTACTAAAGACCCAGAAGTATTCCACAAGCTGTGGGACAGACCACAGTAGCTGCCTGGCCCAAGGAGAGGACAGCTAATTGCTCCCTACCTGTTTGTTGCTTATCTTTGGCAGTGTCACCTGGCACCGACAGCACTGACCTCCACTGCTGGAATCTGCCTGTGGTGTAGAGCACATGACAGAGAAGGTAAGGAAGGACACCTGCATTAGGGGGTCCTACACACTGTGTCCTCACCCCCAATTAAAATTCAGTGTTTGACTTCCTGGTCTTTCTTCTAATTATTTTTAAATCCAAAGCTATTTACCATTTCTCCAGCTTAATTTTTTCAGAATTACAGGTCCGTGAAAAAGCTTTTCTCTCCTACTTAGAAAGCAGTTTGTTGAAAAGCACTCAAGTTTTGTGTGCCAAGTCAAAACCCCACTTCCACCAACTCTGTGTAAGATTGCTTCTATACTGAAAAGGGATTGAAAAAGTGGTGCCTTTTTTTGCTCAAGTGACCACTTTTCCATGATTTCTTGAGATCAGAGAGTTACCAAAATCCTTGAGGCTCCTCTACCTACCATATTTAAACACTGTGGCAAAGAAAAGCTGATGATAGCTACTCAGCACTGCAGATCATTTAACACTTGTTGAGATGAGTCAACTGCACATCTGAGAAAGTGAAAACATGATGGAGTTAAAGAACATTTTGTGGTAACTTGTGCTGTGAAAGGCTCTTGGTGGTTTGATCTGTGACTCATATTACCATTACAAACCTTTTGTGGTTGACAATTTGTGAAGGACAGAGTACTTGCATTGAGTGTGAAGAAAGGAGTAAATGTAAAGAATGGATTGACTGGTGGAGAATGGAGCACTTGGATCACTCTCAGCTTTCTAAGTATATATAGGTGTGTGTATATATATATATATATATATAGTATCTGTAACACTATAAGAATAATGCTGTACCATCCCTAGGAAGAACATACAAGGCACCTGGAACCCACTGCTTCAAACCTCCCAATGAACAAACACTGCGGTACCTTCACAGAAGCTGTGTCCCACCACCGGCTCACATGGAGGACAGCTGAGCTGCCTATGGTAGCTCTCCTCTCTTGCTAAAACACGTGCGTAAGGAACAACCACAGATGCACAGAAGTTTTCTTAACTGTTATGCAGCTGGCAAACCTTGGGGTCTTCCATCCAAATCCCCAGGTTTCAAGAATGAGCCCAAGTTCAAACTGTGTTACCACAGTTCACATGCATTTATTTTTAGATGTGTAAAATACCCAAAAAAGTTGTGTAGGCCCCTGACATACACAACTTGTAGGATGAACAAACAAAAAGAACAAATGAACAATGAGTTAGATGTGGAAAAATATCGAAAAAGCTATATAAGAACTTGATTTGTAACCTGAGGTGTAACCACCCCAGCAGCAGCAAGGTGATAAGGAGCAACCATTGTGAGTCTGCCAAAATCAAATTGAGTCAAACTAATTTAACTGCTTTCTTTGGCAGCGTCCCTGGGCTATGGAGCAGTTCAAAAACTGGTAGCCAGAAACTTCAGGGCCTGGTAGGGGATGTGATACCAGAAAGCTGCTGGGAACACAGTAGTGACTACAATGAGATAGTGGCAGTTGTGACAAGGACAGATAGAGATTTGGAGAGGCTTCAACCAGGCAACATGAAGAGCAAGAGCAGACTGAATCTGGCTGCTGGCAGCCACCTTCTCAGGTCACCACTTCTGATTTTCTCCTGCCCAAAGTCTAGAGTGAGGAACACTCTTAAGTAACTGCATACAGTGCTGTGACCCCTTTGAAGCACAGCACGTTAAGAAAGTTTTAATGTTGAGAAAAATGTAAAGAAAGATTAAAATATACCAGGCAGGCTCAGTATAGAGATGAGAGAGTTGATGAGGACAATCTTCAGATACATAACATACTAGCATAAAAAGAATGGTGATGAGTTATCCTCTGTGTAATTGGCTTGGTCCTTTTAGGTTAATTCAGTATATTTGGGGAATAACTAGAGTAACAGTGAAATGCCACAGGAAGAAACTTAAGTTGGGGAATATGCCATATGGGAGGCTTCTGAACAACAGGAGGATAAACACCAGTTATGAAAGGTCAAGACATACTTGATGTGCTTCAGAAAAAGGGGAATTGAATAAACGGCTTCCACAGTTCCCTTACAATCATGTGTTTGATTCTACAGTTAAGCTTGCAGGAAGTCACTACCTTTTTTTAAAATAAGTTTAAACTTTCAGGAAGAAAAAAATAATGAAATTAAATCCTGTAGATTTGCAGCTTAAGTTTAGGAAAATAATTCAAGTAACTTGACCTTTACATGTTAACATTGCTATTCCATGCTGTCAACTTCAATAAAACCAGCTCAAGACACACTTTTTCTGAAGAGAAGCAACATTACTAATAAACTAACATCAAAATAATTTTCTTTATTGGTACTAATTTTATATTACAATGTAGACTAAATTCTATTTGCGTATTAGTCTTTAAAGGGAGCCAAAAGAAAAGACATATATTAAAAACAAACAAACAAAACCAAATCCCTAAAATTACTAATGACAATGTATACTTAATTTCAAAAATCCTGGTGTTCTATGACTGACTTAATGAACCTTGTAATTCCAAACTACGGTATCTTATTTCCACTTGTCATCAAAATTCCTATTTGTTTTCAGATAGGCGTAAAACCTCATAGAGGAAACAAAGGTTAAAAACTGCACATATGACTTATTTTACAGATAGTACAGATGCTTACTGGGTTCTGGAGGCAATTTACTAGAGTGACAGATATAAAAATATAGAATCATCTTTATTAATTAGGTATGCATTTATTTAGATCAGGTTTCTTGGGATACAGCCTTCTATTTGGATTTCAGCTGGCCAGCCACGGTATCTGTTGTTCTTGTCAGAGTGGTTTATCTGTTTAAAAAAAAAAAAAATTAAAAAAAATCAATATTTGGTTCTCTATTTACAAAGTAGGTTGTCAAACTTCATACAACAGAAGGGGGTAATGGGGCGTAACTGGGAAACTAAGTAGCATATTGCACATCTTGCTTGACATAATGGGTGAAAACTCTACCAGTTTCTCTCTTTCACAGAGGGCTGTCACAATATACTCCAAACTGAATATCTTTTCCTGCAGAATTGCAACAATATTCTGAGGAAAAAAACCCAAACCTATGGAAGTTTCACGTGCCTTTGGAGGTAAGGAACTGACCTCTGTATTGGGTTTCTCATTTCAGGGTTGCCTGTATCATAGATGAGCACTGCTGGGCTTATAGAAGTGAATACAACAAGGTCACAGTTGCAAACATAAGTATGATATAAAAATAGTATCTTCAGTCCTCCTGAAGCCAGAGGGCAAGTTATTCAGAAAAGCTTTGTGATGCAAACATTGCTGTATTTACACGGCCAATTTGAGACAGCCCAATTTTCATACCAAAACAGTCTTCTAGGAAGTCCTTGGAATTTGTCCTTCCAGAAGAAAATGTAAGTCAGGTTGGACATTTAAAAACTGAGACGCTTTGAAATTGCTGGTCACTTCTGAAACTTGTCTACCACAGTGCTGGTGTGGTAGAAGTCAGTACCATACCCAGAGGCAAAGCAATGAATGATGACCCATTAGAGAACTTGCTCTGTACAACTGAGGCTTCCTGAACAGAGACTATAGCCAGTAGAGGTAACACACAAAATCTGCACCCGAAGGTTAGGCCTAATATAGAGACAAATATGAAGTGAAAATAAAATGAACCCGACCTTTTCTTTTTGGATATCATTTGGCAGCTTGAAGCCTTTGGCAGCTATAAAAGCCCAGCTTGACCTGAACTTCATGTTCCATATTTGTTTACTTCCCAGCTCTTCTACTAATTTTTTGGCGTCATTTTTCAGCCTACGATAAATTTAGTGAAAAAAAAGTGTTAAAAATTCAGAACGTGAAAAATGCTGAAAAAGAGCACAACTGATTCATGCTTCAAATTAGTAGGTCAGCAGAAACAATGAGAAGTTTAAATAATCCTGAGAGCTGTCTTACTAGCCATGAAACTCACAAAGCAAAATTCTTTTTCTTCCTTCTCTACATTCCTGATGTTAATATAACCTGTTTGTAACAGCACAGTAGAAGAAAAATGTATGTTTCTACTCTTCTTAAACAAGGACAAGGGCATCAAATGTTTGTCAATGAAATGATTAAGTCTTTCCCTGTGTAATTACCATAATAAAAGAACTCTAAGGTAGGAAAGCACTTGAAGAATCAGGTGAAGATGCAAGAAGGAATGCAAACTGGATACATTATTGCTGGAGGTATGGATACCTTCTTAATAGAATGTTGTGACTCAGAGATAACAGCAGTGCCCTTGATGAAGACAATCGGTGCTTTTCAACAAATGTAGCATTTTCTATCCATCTTTGAAAGCATCAACATACATGATATGGGCAAGCACTGAATTGACATGGAATTAAAACCTTTTAGGCAGGTAACAAGAGAACAGCTCTGCCTATTGAGTGAAATTTACCATTCCTTTACACCATCGTGCAACAGTGATTTTCAAGCTATTAATTGCTCTGTTCCTCAGCCTGTTATGAATAACTTGCTTACCGGGTGCTTCCATCATCATGAGTCACCATCAAAAGGAGGGACCCTTCTGGTGCATTTTTAATGAAGTTCACCAGCTCTCCTGAGTGGTCTGTTAAATCAATTACACAACTGATTATTCGTTACACACATACCACATTCCACCTACTTTCAACCTCCTTTCATTTTTTGGCTTTGCCTATTCAAAATGAGACCTAATTAGGCAATTTTTCTGTTTACAGGCAGAGGGCCTAATCCTGAAAGGTGCTAGCTCTCGCTGAAGTTGGAAGAGCATGGGTTTATCTGCATTTCCCAGTAGTAAACAAAGATACTTCTGTACTTCTACAAAAACCTTTTACACCCAAGTTAAGCATATAGATGGATACAGATATTTACCTCATACAATGTTATACATGCAAGCAAAGCATGGAATAGCCCAGGAGAAGTCACTGCTATTTTGTGAGCTTCCCTCTACCATGCTAACTGCAGAGCAGAGCCCACTGTACACCCACTTTCATCAAGTGTCAGCCTATTTGGAGCACTAAGCTATTTATTGGTTTTGTGACTGCTCAACATACACAAGACACTTGTTTTCCATACAAAAAAATATAATAACATGAGCCCTGGAGACGTTACAGTCTACATACCATATATAAAATTGTAATCCCATGATTAGTCCCCAACTGATTTCTATTCATGCACGTAAGGTCACAAGCATTCCTAAGTGGTCAGAGAATCAGCTTCAGGTGCCTCATAGCATTCTGCTTCTCCTTACTAATAGGTAAGGAAACTGTTATGGTTCAAAGTTTGTGTTAAAAGCTATTCTTAAAGAAGATCACCTTTCTAGCTACATCAAGGGATGTTAAGAGTCAGACCAGCATATTTCTCGTGATGATTTGACAACTGATACAGAACAAAATACGCCAGGAAAAGGAATTTTGCTCAGTGAAGTACCTTGATGTGGTACTTGGTTAAGTGCTATTCTTACCAGACTGAAATAATTGAGGGGGAAAAAAAAGCAACAATTAAAAAATGACAATTTGACAATTAAAAAAATTTTATAAAGCAGCAAGACCATTTAAAAAAAGACAAGTAATTTCTCAACAGACAGGAGAAATTAATCTTTTCAGGCAAAATTTGTCATCAGATCTGACCAGAGCATATTTTATGAAGAAAACAGCTTTTTGTTTCTACCTAATCCCCTTCAATAATACAATCACAGTCATTTGAAAGAGCAGAATAATTATATAAGTTCTTTGTTAACATGGAAACATTAACAAAAGCTCTGTTACAGTATTTTTCCTACCTCCTTGCCACATGTCAAAAAATTTTGCCGATGTAGCTTTTCCTGTTTTATCTGTAATTAAAAAAAGTTGTGTAAATATAAGCAAAAATTTTTAAATTAAATCAGCATCTACAGTGTTTTCAGCTAAAGCGAGGCATCTCTAATTTTGTGTCTTGTGCTTCTGAGTTTTCTTTTGTTTAAATTTTGAAATTGGAGGAATATGAAATAACATAAATTTAAATTTGGGGAGAATATTTTCTTTCATGTAATCTCTGAATCATCAAATATGACTAAACCATTATTTATTGTTTCTTATTTTAAAGAAGGAATTTAGTTTAATGGGTGCTTTCATGTTTTTATATAGACTATTTGAATGAGATTAATACTATTCTGCACAGTGTTTCCGATATGCAAGCTTTCATAGCATTTGACTCTCAGTGAACAGAAACTCAACACCCATCATTACCGTATCAGAAATTGGGCATGCAAACAGTCGGTCTTTCCAAAATGTTTTGGTCAATATTCATCATTACAAAGGATCACAGAAAGGTAGTACTTCAGAGATCATCTAGACTGATTCCCCTGCCAAAGCAGATTCACCTAGAGCGATGGATCCTGTTTAGATAGCTATCTTTTCTTAAACAAGATGTAAAAATTGGAAATACTTTTCAAATTTCTACATCCATGCCAACTAAGTTTATTGATTTTTGTTATCTCAGACCCATATCCCTGCTACATGAGAGAGTCCTCTCCATTTAGAGTGCATCAGCTCATTTCTAGTGAGAAGATCCAACAATTCCTTATTAATTTCTGGCTTATCTTTGATCCATATACAGTAAAATCATGAAGACAAATTCCTCTGAATGTAGGATTCAAATCATTCCATGATTCTAAATGGCAGGTTTATCACACTGATGAGGGGAATAGGTGGCCAACATCTGTCAGTGGTAAAAAAGCATTCTAGAACTGGACTGCCTCTGAGATGAGATCATGAAAAAATGGAAAAGGCTGTAGTGAGGTCTGTAAAATTCCATAAAATTCTCCCTCTATGATTTTAACTTAATAGTTCTGTGTTCCGTCTTACAAAAGACCATATTCATTCAGAGAATAAATAGTTATCAGTATGGAATACAATACAACTGTGGCACCATAAGACACTTATTGAGCACAGTCATTAGCTGGACTGATCTAATTAGAGGATAATCAGAAAATACAACTCACTACAAATTGGTTCAAGCCAATGATCAGATTTGCCTGGAGATGGAGATTAAAGCATAGATAAAATAACTATATGTGTGATGAAGGAAATGTTTAAAAATATGTAAAATTTGGTATTCTATTTCTTCACTCATGTAAGATGAAAAGACAACGCTAGTTCTCCAATCCTATAGGAGTATCTTACACAAATTGTGAACATGTATCTTTTGTTTATCCAGAAGACTATTTCTCTCAAACACAGTTTTGTTTTTCTTACATTTAATGTGAATCAATTTTGCAATTTCTTCCTTTCCCTTTCCTTCAATACCAGCCAGTAAAAACCCAACCCAACCAACCAAAACCTCTAGTTCCCCCAAGAACCTTTGTAAGTTATTGCAGTATGTCTCTTTCTAACATTTCTTTCTCTTACTTACAATTTACAATGGCAACATTTATACCTCTTCCAACGTTACCCTGCTCTTCGCTTATAAGCCTGGAATTGAAATAAATACAATATCAGCAGAATGCATCCGTCCATAAGCTCCGATCCATAGTTATATTTACCAATGCTGTCACTTTCTAATGTTCATGTTTTATTCAGTTATTTAATTCAAGGCTTTGTAGTAAACAAGAGCTATGGCTTAAAAATTTCACACATCTATCTGTCAGTTTCCTTCAACAACGCACAATGAGTCTTTCAAAATGAGGCAGATCAAGAAAGTACTTCAGACAAATTCAGCCAGAAAGAAAGTAGGAAAAAACCCAACAAGATAAAATGTGGGTTTGTGGCAATATTGTGTGTGGACTATTATCTACACAAAAGATCTTGCAACGTTTTGATGTCACTCTACCTGTCCAGTTTGAAAAGGCATGAAAGAACCTGACTTTCAGAAAGTGTTGATCATTCAACATACTGTAACCTGGCTATTCAGCACCATGAAAATTAAAAATTGTACTTGAAACTAAAAGCTGAGTGCAGCTTATGTAGAGGAACAAAGAAAATAACCTGAGATTAGGTATTAAAAAAACCAAAACAAAACACAACCAAACCAACGAAAATGAATTAAATACTGTCAGGTATATTCTAAAGTCTATCACCAGAATAGGAGTCCCCTGGCAGGAGCTTACTTGCTGCTACTGAACCAAAATGAAATACCCTTCCTCACACTCCTGAGCACTTGCTTAAATTTCAAGTTAGACTGGTACTCACAGATTATCCTCAAAACAAATTTTAGCCAGTTTTTGTGTGCCACCACCACTAAGAATCCGATAGGCATAGTCCCCAGGTGAGCAGGGAGACCAGTGATCACACTTCTGCCTTTTTGGGACTGGGGCTACAACAACAAAGATGAGAAAATGTTTTCTTAGATGCTGCATAAACAATTTCCACAGAGAAAGAATCACTTAATGTCAACATGCTAAGCTCAAATATATATATGCAGAAGCCAATACTGCCAGTTTTCCAGTATCATGGCAACATTATCATGGACTTGCTTGGGCTTTAAGTTATTCCTGAATTTCAAACAGGCACTGGGACCAAGAGCAATCTTATCTAGGAAAAATGTCCCATATAGTATTATCTAGAGTAAATACTTTGTGCTATTTCATATAGCAGGAAAGAAGGTCTAGAAAGATGAAGGATTCTTACCAACAGGTTTAAGTTAATGCCATCATTCTCATTTTAAGCCTTTTTCACATGATAACATAGTTATAGAATGAGAAAAATACACACATTAAGCCACCCAGTCAGATTAGAGGAAAGAACAAATGGGAATTTAATCACAAAGTCTGGTTAGTGATTCAACAGTTTACTATAACTGTTATACATGTGACAGAACCAAAGCTACAGCTTTGTGCTTACGTGCCAGCAAACAAGTAAGGTTTTCTCACATTACTATTTATTTAATTATATTTGCATACTTCCAAAATAGAGGCTGATATTTCAACAGAGGCTGACGTTTCTTCAAAGACAGTATCTAAGAAATAGTTCACACTTGCACTAAACAACATTATACAGACAACTTCATTCTTACCATAGCACATGCCAAATCATCTTTTATTAGCTAACAAGTCATTTGCCATTTAGCATGTAAATATACAACATTAGATATAGTATAAGGAAAACAAAAATACAGCTACACACCCTTCAACACTGGTTTCTTGACAATCTCTTGAAGACTAGCAACAGGTAATGTTACTGTGCCTTTTGGTACAACAGTAGCCATAAAACATCCCAAGTACCAAGCAGCCAATGACACAACCAGGAGCCCCACTGATTTCACAAGGTCTGCCAAAGAAAAAAAAAAAAAAAAGAAAACCACAGAGACATTAAGATGTTTTCATAGCAACACATGAAATCTTGTTTTTTCTCTGGCATTGCTACATGAACTGGCTATTTCATTTCTGATATACCATGTTAATTACAAATTTCAGATATGTGTCAAGAGTATTTGTTGCATTGCCATCTCTGACAACCACTTTAATTTCTAGAACTTGATCTTCAATCAGAAAACTCCCTCCAAGTCTCCCCTCAATCCATACCCATAATATCCCAAAGAAACATGATGTTCAGCTTAATCCTAGTAGGATTTTGACTCTGAAAAGTTTAGAACCAGATCTACACATGACCTTACGCAGTTACTATTGGTCTTCTGTGACAGGCACACACTCTACAGGAACGGTTTAAAATGCTGATCATAGAAGTCATTTCTTCCATCCACCCTTTTTGGCATGCTGGGTACAAATAACTGAAGAAGACCCAAATCACCTCGTTCACACAAAGAGCTCTTACTGCATTCAAACATGACAAGAGTGACTGTTTCACCTTCTCTCAGTTATATCACAGTTTCCATGGATTGTACTAGCAGTACATCTACACGCTATGAAAACAACAGGATTCACAATTTTCCTGATAATGAATAAATATAAATAAATTCCATATTGGATATCTCCTCTTCTTCATCATCAGAAGTGCTAACATGCATTCCTGATCTAGAAGAAATGCGTCACCCAATTTATGTTGCTAAAAAAGTAACACCCTGTAATTGCAAACACTGATGTTTTGATGTCACAAGATACTTCCTGATCTGTAAAGAAACATGTCCTTCAACATAACCATCCGTTAAAATGAAAAATGAAAATTCTTAGTTTCATAGTCCTGAAAATCAAATTCATTCAATTCGATGTCCAAAAATGTTAAATATGTTCACTTTATCAACCGGCTAGAAAATACTGTGTATTACCCAGCCTAAATCTTCCTTATAACCATTTACATTCCAGAAGATACTCCTTTCCTTCTTGTAAGTGCCTTTGATAAATATTAAAATTTCTGCCCTACCTCGTCTGTAGAATAAGGCCGAATAGTTCACTTGTTCTCCCTGACTCCTGTTTTGCAGGTCTTACTGCTCTCCCATGAGTTCTGCTCAACTGATCCTTTATTTAGGAGTCCTATGTGTGTGCATTTATGTGACTAAGGAAGATACTGTGTGAAACTTACTATATTTGCATCAAAGGATTGAGTAAGTAATATAATGAAACTTCAGAGATATAACAAATTTCTCAGTTACTACCTCAGTCTAAGAGAAATCTGTCTCATTATTAGTGATGCAAATAATGAAAATTACTCCAACATTTCATTCATATAGTGAACATATGAACACTGGAAAGGTTCACAAAAGGAAGCTGCAGAAACCAAGCAGAATGAAACTTACTCACTTTTTCTTTTTGAATATTAAAAAAACAAAATCAGATTTATGCATATTTATTTATTTGCTTAATTAGTATAAGAGTCTCAAAAGTTTCAAGGACAAAACCCAGGAAGAATTAGGTGAAAACTACAAGTTTATTTAAAAGTTTCAGTGATTATTTTTTTGGAGGGTGGGGTGCATTCAAAAGATCTTTGAGACCATCGGTCAGGTTTTGTTTTGCTTTTTCTGTTGTTGGCTTAGCAGCTTTCTCTCTACAGTGATTTTGTACCATTTTTCATCAAAGCTATGAAGAACTCTTTTGCAAAATAGGCTTAACACAGTGCAGCATTTTACTTCAGTGGAAGAGAAACCACAGAATGCCTAACTTCTGTAATTATAGTCCATATTTTACCTAAGCCTCAAAATTCACAAAGCTTTCTAAAACGTGCCTTTTAAGGTTTAAGGAATACATTAAGGAATACAACTGTCCTGCATGGTTTGTTCTTAGTTCTCAAAAACTGTCACAAAATATTTTTGCTGTCAACTAACTTCTTGGATTCCAGGACACTGGGGGACCACACTGACCCTACCTGCTGGGTCCACCTGCATCTCCTAGATTTACTGAAGTTACACATCCTCCACACATATACTCTTTGAGTACCTGCACAGTCACACATAAAACCCTGCGTACCGGCAGCTAAGCTGTAAGCTCAGACAAGTTAAGATAGTTAAAAGAGTTTAAGATTTGCTACCCAAAGCAGTTGGGAGTTACAAACCCCAAGCCTACTCTATATTCACGAAAGCCAGGCTGTGCTTTTGCTGGTTTCAGAGGCCATGGCCCCTCAGCCCGCTGGCTGCTGGGCCCAGCATGGGCTGTGGGTACAGGAGCACGGGATGGTGTGGGGCAGAGGGGCTTTGCTGCGCTGGGAGAGGTGGCACAAACCTCCCTTGCTCCGTTTCTGCCTCGGAGAGGTGCCCGGCCGGAGATACTGGGGGTGCCAGGGAAGCAAGCGGGGGGCGGTGAGGAGGGAACCCTGAGACTGGTCTGTGTGGAGGCCGTAGGACTGTGAAGCTGAAGGAGCAGATGAGCGGTCCCGCCTCTCCCCAGCTCCCAATTCCCTTTCTCCCTCAGGTGCTCCCTCGCCCCTTGGCCGCACCTGGAAAGCACTAAACCTAAGGGCAGTATTTTCTATTTTATTTTCCGCTGAGCTGGCTTCAGCTCCCAGCACTGCCGCACCTCGCTAATACACACCCACCCTTACGCAGCAGGACTTTAACAGGTGGGGAAAATAATAATAAAAGAAGAAAATCACACATCTAAGACTTGGACTTAAATTATTCTAACCCAAAAATACGGGTTTCCACTCGTTTTCCGGATATGGCCAGAGGCCCAGCCGCACGGCCAGGCACCTGTCCCGCCGCCTCCGGCCAGCTCCCCCTTCGCCTCAGGGAACAGCCCTCCCACCGGCCCCTTCCCCGGCCCGTGGGGTCGGCTCCCCGGCACCCACTCCAGGAAGGCGCAAGGCAGGAGGCAGGCACCGGGGCTGCTCCGCCGCTGACCGCCGGGCGGCGGCACCGACGGCCTCCGCGCCTCCCTCCCCTCTCGGCGGGGCAAACGCCCGCCTCCGCGGGGGGCTGCTACTCACATAGCCGATTCGGAGTCATTATTCAGGACGGGGGCGGACCGCTTGCCCCTTTTCCTCGGCCCTCTCCTCCGCTGGGGACGGGCAGGGCTGACCCCGCGCCGCGAACTTACAGCCCCCGGGAACGGAGCGGGAAGGGGAGCGGCGACCAGTCAGCGACGCACCGCCACGGCGCCGCCGCCGGCCGGGCACGGCAGGGCAGCAGCGGCTGAGCCCCCGCTGCCCTTGGCAATTTCTTTGGACGGGGAGGCCACCGAGGGCCGTCGGGGCAGGCGGTGGCTGCTGCTGACACCCTGGCGGGCGAGGCGCTACCGGCCATCAGCGAGAGGCGGCCCTGCGCCGCCGCCGTTACCTGAGGGAGCCGCGGGGGCACCTGAAGGGAGCCGAGCGGGGGACGGGGGGACACGGTCTCAGGCGGGGTGCGACCGGGGAAGCACGACGCCCCCCTTGCCTTCCCAGCCGCTTTACCGTTTGCTGGTGTCGGGGAGGCCTGTGCGGCGTCAAGGCCTCATGTAGTCTCTTGGAGAAAGGAAGGGCCTGCGGGATGCTGGGAAGGAGGATTCATTGGCCAAATCCTTTCAAGCCAAGGAGCAACAGCCATAGATGCCACCTAAAAACTCAAAAGTAAGAGGTAGTGCTAAAAGTTATTTTCCACAGAAAGAAACAACTGGCCGGCAGGATCAAAAGGAAGGCTCGAGTGCCACCTGGCAGCCTGTTCGAAAAGCTGTTTTCCCCCAGATCTCAAAATGAACCACTTTTAAGTCTGTTGAACCCAACCCAGAAAGCAAGCACCAAGGAAGGAAGGGCTTTTTCCTGGCAATGGCCAGGGTCTGCCTGGTGCTTCAGCTGTGGAGTCAGCACCACTGGAGCCCCTTCCTCTTTCCTTCACCCACCACCATAGCACCAGGGTGACACAAAGCCCTACCACAGCACCAGCCCACCCAGCCGAGCACATCTTTTCTTGGTTTTCAGGTGGGCCCTGCTGGTGCTGCGAGCAAGGTGTCATGCACCCTCACCTGAATGTTTTCCTTCACAGTAGGATAGCTTTGTCAGTCCCCAGTTCCCATCACCCCACCAGAAAACCTGGCACCGATGGCACTTGGGATGTGGGGCAGCACCCCTGCTCCTCTCCTGCTTCCCAGAATCACAGGCCAGGTGTAAGGAGCGTGAAACTACAGCATGGTGCTGGTAGCATTTGTTTTCTAGCCTGTGACAGGTAACTTGAGACAAAGGCATGGACCAGCAGGAGTCCCACATCATGGGCTTGCTTTTCTGTTTTTAAAACTTCCAGTTTCCAACGTGTTGTGGCTGACGGGTGTTTCCAGGCCTATGTGGGTGCCAAGACCTGCCAGCACCTCACCCTGGACCGAGGAATCACAGCTCACATCAAAGACAGCTTCTAAGGACTGAAGTAGCCCCTCAAATAACATTCAGGAAACTGACCTAAAGACCCAGAAGTTGTGCAAAACCCAAGCAAAGAAGGTAGTGATTTCACTTTGAAAATTGCTCAGACTACACTGAATTAGCATGTGCCTTTAAAACTGCCTGATTTAGTTTCCCTTAAGCTTCTCTGTTCCTTCTCCCTCTAATGATGCACAGAAATTATGTTTAGTTCAGCAAATAATAACATCCTGCAGGAGGTCACATACTAGGACCCCAGCCAGTCTGGGGCTTTTGCCTTCTTCTCAGGACACCCATGAAAGCTGTAAATGTTTCCAGTCCCTGGAGAAGAGGGGTTCATTGTCTTTGTCTGCAAGTGGGATACTGTCATATTCTGTAAATGGCAGGTAAAAACCGAGGGAGTAATTGCTGCTGGTTATTTTCAAATGTACTGGAGCTTGCAAATGAAAAGCAACATCCAATAAAGCCTAGGCTTGTGAATAATTAAAGCTGTAGCATGGGACATACAAACTTAAGAAATGAAAAGCTTAAGACACAAAGGAAAAATTGCTATGAGTGGGTAAGAGAAAGTTAACAACAGCACTGTTCCAGGTTATTTTTCCAAACATGCAATTACTTCTGCAGAAACTGTTACACTGCAAGATGGCACATCAGAAAATAATGTCTCTTCTAATAAATGATTGAAACTATTGAAGAGTGCATTTCTAGCCTTTGAATTAAAAACAATGTGTCTTTAAAACCAAAATGTTACAGTTTGTGGTAGCCAAATGAAAAATTCTGTTACTTCTGTTAAAGCAAGGAAAATTAACTAGGACTTGGAATAATCTAATTTAAAAATAAATTTATTGTATGAGCATTGGTGGGTCCCCAACTGCATGGATAAAAATTTTAAGCCCCTAGCAGCTTTGTCACTGCCTTAACACCTTACTGTGAAAAAACCCCCATCATTAGACATCAGTATCTATTGCATAACTGCCAATTTACCTGCTTTTACCCACAGGAAAAATGTAGCATGGTACTCCTTTTTCATTCCTTTATTGAAATACACCCAGGCATTTGCTACGAAATTGGTAATTGGTTTGCCTGCCTGCCAAAGCCCAGAGATTCCAGTAGTCTCTAGCTGAGGGGATTTTAAATACGAAAGGACTAGGAAACTTCAAAATGTTTTACTTCAAGTATCTCACTTGTGTCTGCAAAAGAAAAGAGATAACTGTTCTTTCTTTAGTAATTAATCAAAGATGTGGGCTGCAGAACACTTTTGAAGGATCATTTCTGTTCTTGTTCTGTAACCATTCATTCTGTAATTTGAAAGCTTAGAGAAAAACTTTCAAAACATTAATCTTCACTCTCAATGCTTGTGAGGCTGTAAGACCCTTTGGTGATAAGCAGCACAGGAAATCTATTCAAGAAACAAATGACTCTTGCAGACGCTAAACAGAACAGGTGAGTGTATGTACACAGTGCTCATGTGTTAGTCTTGTCTTATCATCATAAAATTCATCGTTCTTAGAGAAGGTTTATGGGCATTGGCTAGCACTGTAAAAATTGCAGCAGAGCAAGTTCCTGCTTGCCCTTTGAGCTTCTGTACCTCCAAAGGTGTTTTCTGCATTCACCCCGCTTGGCTAACAAATTAGCAAAAATGTCATTCCAGTCCTCGTTTAAATGTTTTTTTTTTTGCTCACCCACAAATGGCCAAGAATGTATTTTTAATCATGCTAAGATGAGTTAAAAGAATTCAATGATTTAAAATGCAGACAGAGTTTTTAAGGCAGAGAAAGAATATTGTACCAAATCTTTTCTTGTAGAGGTCACGAGGACTTCAAGGGCTACAAGAAAAACTAGACCACATACATAAAATATGCAATTGATGTTTAAATTAACTAAATTTTACCTAAGGCATGGGACAGATAAGAACATACACATGGACAATAGGGGTGGCAATGTGGAAGAGCAGTTCTTTAAGCTGCTGTGACTCAGCCGTGTTTCACTGTGTGCCTATGCTCATCATTCAGGTACAACCTCAGCACCTTGAATTGTGGTAGCAGGAAGAGTAATGTGGAGAAATATGGAATTAAATATATATTTTAATACAATTATTTTTAAATTATTTTTGTCTGATATACCTAGAACATCTTTATGAAACCCGGGAGCATATACTTAGAGCAAGATGACAGCTTTCAGATACTTCTTTAGGGGATATCTTAAAATCTGAACACCTTCCCTCCAGGTATGCAAAAATAGACTGTATAACAGAAGGCAAAAAGCAAGCAATGTTTACTTTTAGTTGATAGGCTAGGAAACCTGTAAAGCTAGTAAGTCTAGCTCCCAGGACGTTGCTGGTCTGTTTAACTATCTTAAACAACTTACAGCTGTTTAAGATGGGACATATTTGTGTGCTTTTCTTATGCTTTGTTAGTTCAGAGATACATTAGGAAAATATATTCAATTTTACTTCATCCAGATAGAAGACGTTGACTGGCAAAGTTTCTTCAGTCCTAGCAGCAATAGCTCAATGTATTGTGGGCCAAAATCTAATAATAATTCATAGTGATCCAAACTTTTCAGAAGAGGAGGGCAAGGGGTGAGGGGGAAGGACAAAAGGAGGGAGAGGAAAATCCTTCTATTAAAGCTGCATACTTTGACATGGCTTTGCACAATCCTACAGGATCTCTTGTTGTCTGTTTTCTTGAAATGCTGCTGTCAGCACAGTGATTGGACCTACAGCTCCCTATTAGCACAGACGCTGTGCAGTCCCACATGGTCTACAGCCAAGTCTGGATGTAAACAATTCTGTAAGCCCACTCAATCAAATGGAGATTTACCAGAGAGAGATGGATTGGCAAGGTCCCTGGTATCAGCAAACCCAAAGCATTTGTAGCTTGAAGAGACGACATCCTGTAGTATGTCCTGGAGCTCTTCCCAGATCTGCTCTGCCAACACCAGGTTTCTCAACAGGGACCCAGGCTGATGCCACCGTGATGTGCTCAGGTCATCTGCCGGTGATGCTGGAGTCCTAAAAGAGCAAAAAAACCACAATAAATTCACTTTTGAAGCCCAGACCCTGCATACAGCAGGAGAGATGGATTTCTTTCAGACCTATCTTCCAGAATGGGGGAAAAGTGAAAAAAGGTATCACCTTCTGTGTGGGTCAGGATGGCAACAGACGTGGGCAGTCACAGCAGGCCCATACTGCAGTACAATGTGGGAAAAGATGGTACAAGTTAGTGAATGAAAGGGAGTATACAAGCAAACTAGAAAACTGTGTAAAAATATATCAGCAGTTAAAAATCAGTATAAAACACCGGCTTAGAGAATGTCCAAGATGTACAACAATAAAAAAATCTACCACAGTAAGAATATGGACAGCTAAAATTAATGTTAAGCTTACAATTAAAGAAACCCAACTCAACCAAAGGAAAAGTGAGTAGTATTCTCATGCATAGTGTTCAGAACATTGCTGGGTGCATGAAAATAAAGAAGTTGAGTAACACAATACCTTGTTTGTTTATTCATAAAAAAGTAGTTTTATCTAGATAACATCTATAAAAATCCAATATGTTAATATTTATATATACACTGGCAGCATAGGTTCTTGTAGTCCTGTATTTCTTAGGAAATGCTATTAAATGCCCTAGAAAAATAAATAGTTGAGGTATAGGCAGATGTTACTTGAAAGCCTCTAGAAGGTAAAAAAAACCCAAACCAGTTATTTTTAAAAGGAGTTTGTTTTGGTACAGAAAGGGAAGAATAGTTAATGTTTACTGTCTAAGTAAGTGGCCATCAGAATTACATGTTGTCCTGAAAAATTACGTTGAGCACTTGAATTGTAAACCTGCCCGCATTTCTCTGTGCTGCACTCTGGTTAGCAAAAGAAAGCCATATTCTTGCAATAAATTCTACTTTTGTGTTTCACAAACAAAAAGTGTTTTGTCTAGATGGGCTGGTTTAATGTGGAAAGATGAGCAAGCAAAGTGTGAATGAAGAGTTCTGTAGTTTTGGATTCAGTCAGGCTGAAGCACAGAGGGTGCTCTGAAGGCGATGGCAATTTCAGAAGCATATGGGAAGTTTAAGCAGAAGAAAAAAATTGAAAACTTCTAGCGTACTTTTGTGAACGGAGGTGTAATAATAGGCAGGCTTTACTGAATATCAGGACAGTAATAAGCAAAATGAGCCAGCTTTCCAAAATGTGAAATAAAATTACCATATTAAACAGTGGTCTTGCTTGTCCAGTCCCTTAAGAAGTTTACCAACGTGTACACACCATGCTTTCTTTAAAGATGAAAACTCAGGGCTTAAAAATAACGGACTTTTAAAAAAAAGGCATTTAGGGGAAGAGAAGAGGGATATTACCGAATGATCAGGAAGCCCTAAGTTACGGACCTTTTTAGGTAGAATACTTAAAAAAAGAGGAAAAAAAAAAAACCCCTGAAAGTGCTTTTAATAGAATTCAAGCCAGGCAAGAGAATTCACTGTGAGAGCGGGCTCAAAACTCTCCTATTTGAAAAACAAACCGTGTGCGCCACCTCCCGGGGTACAAAACGCAGAGCTGCAGCCACCCCCAGGCTCTCTCAAGGTAAGAAGCCCACGCTGCCTGGTGGGTGGCTGTCTCAGGGACAGAGGCATTCAGTTTGTCTGCCTTCTTGAGTTACAGCTGAAGGCAGTAGGCAGCAACGGTCCGAAATGTCAACTCAAATTGATTCCAGATGCTTCATCTTCTCAATTTAACGTTTTCTGTGCCCGACTTCGGTCCGATACTGAAGCAAGAACACCTCAGTTATTTGAGCATAAGCAGGAAAAATCACCTCGGAGCTAAACGTGCCTGCCTCCTCCCCTTTCTGCAGGGTTCAGTTAAGATCTAAAACAGTTTTTTTTTCTTTTCAGAGCTAAAGCCAGAAGTTAGAATTGAAAGTCACAAAGTACTAGGAAGAATTTGGATGGGTGTAATTTATCGGCTTTGAAGTTCAACTTAACGGGATTAAAAAAGATACACAGAATAGGTTGAAAGAATTAATCATTTATTTTAAGCAGCGGAAAATTTGTTTTTTTACATAGTGTTTATCTGAAAATGGCAAGACCTGAAAGTACAAAATACCAATTTTTGGAAATTTCAGTAATGAGGCTTGACAGTAAGTGGGATAGACATCCTAACATCACCTGCAGACTGAATTAAAAAGACGACACCCCTTTTTTCAAAGTTTTGATCCCATTTTTTCTCAGTCATTGTTACATGTCATCTATTAAAAAAAAAAATCAGGTGAAGAAATGCCTCTACAAGATGGAATAATTTCCTTAAAGGTGAAATCCTTTCCACACTTCCTAAATACCTATCAAATAACAGTTGATATAGTGTTAAAGTCTTAAAAGATTTCTGCATCTCCATATAAAATTTTCAATAAAAAAGAGCAACTGCCTGTTTCAGATAAATCTTACTCAAACCATTCAACCTTGTATAGTTTATGCACACGCAGAGTATTGTAGCAAAGCAATTTTTTCCAGGACATATTGCAGTAATCCATGCCTTGGTTCTATCCAGAAATTGTCAGTTGTCTTTTCAATACCACTTCAACATGATTTTCTTGAGTCCATTTTTTCCCCCCAAATTTTCCAGAGGACAGTTACATTGCAAATACGGTGATTTAAACATCCAGCTATGTAATTCCTCTCTAACAACACAGCAATAAACATACCCTTTGCGGGTTTGACACAACTCTCTGAAAATTTCCCTCTTCAAAGAGGGATGTGATAACAGGATGGTTACAAACAATGTAGTTTATTCAAGTATTTTGCCATTGCTGTAAAATCAGAGCAGGCAGAGCTGCTCAACTGGAAAAAGCAGAAGTGTCTCAGCTATCAAGAAGAGCCAACAGACAATGAAGGTACACTACGGTTGGTGGTAGGACAAAAATTGGCAATGCCTTCAAGGAAGGGGCCATCATCTGCTTAAGAAATGGCACTTGATCACAGCTCCTTGTGGTCCTCCTTTCCATCCCTGTATTTCATAAGGACAGAGAAAGGGAAGAAAGTACAGGACAAGTGAGGAAGACCAAACAGTTCAGTATTTCCAAGTGGGAAGCAACAGAGGTCTAGGAAATGTAGTCCAGTGCACAAAGGAGATCTTTGCACACAGACAAATTCAGGGACAACTGACATAGATGAAGTCTATGGCTCTAATTCTCCTCCCAATACTAATGCAATTATTTTTAACCTAGTTTCTGAAGTCTTACAAATAACTTCAAAACAGGTGTGTCAATGGTCACCAAGAAAAATGTATCTTTTGTTAAAAGGCTGAATTTTGGATATAGAGATCTTCAGCTTTTAGGAACTTTTTTTCTTTTTTTTTTTGGGGGGGGGGAGGGGGGTGGCCGTGGGGGGGAAGTGAGTAAGCCAGAAGACAATCAGAAACATCAGAAGATTTACAGGCAGTGAGTTTGTAGGACAGCAGCTACGCTAAAATACATTGATACTGGCTTTGATTATGATAAAAAAAAAAGAAAGGAAGGAGCATTTATGGAGGGCTACTTCCTTTTAGATGCTGAAAATTACTTTCTGAGTTTTACTTTTGGCTAGCTTAAAAAAAATTCTGCATGTGCGTTTGTAGTCTAGTCTAAAATTCCTAGTATTTCAAAAATTACCCAACCAAAGATCCATCCAAAGCTGAGATACAGTGAAAAGAAAAGAAAAAAGCAAACAAAACATTCTCATATTATTACTGTCATGTAAAAGTGTTTTAAAATAATCTGGTTTGTTGCTTACAAACAGACTATTGCTAGAGGAGAGGCGAGACATATGACTGTGCACTTTGCTATTTGGAGAAACAAATATTCAGTAATTAGCCAATCACAGCCATCACTAGCCAATGACATTACTTGAAGATGATCATGCCTGGTATTTACCCATGAGTGGATAGTCCCCAGCAACAGCAATAGCTACCTTAGAGTACGCTGGCTGGGTGCCTCAGCCTTGACCTGGAAGTCTGGTAGGAGACTCCATGATTGAGCATCTCCACGCTTCACAGCACCAGCCAGCTCCATCTCACTGGAGCCCTTCAGTCAGTTAGTGCAAGTCACAGCAGTGGCTTTTGCAGTATGGATCCATTTCATCCAGGGGTTCGGCTGAAACCAACAATTATATTTCAGATAATGTTTCCAAGGAGCCATTATGAGGATTACTCACAAGCCTGGCCTAACATCTAATTAGGCCCCAGAAGCCAAAAAATCTGACTGGCTCAGAACATTGCTGGTATCCTAATCTGTCTTCACTTCTCTGAACAGCAGCAAGAGCTTCACTGCCCAGAAATGAACAATTTATCAACCAGAAAGTCAAGTTTGACAGGAACTAATGTCTTGGTAAATCATACAGACCTTTCTTAAAAGGATCAATCCACTATGCTCTTAAAATTTTTAATGAAGTGAAGGGTAGCTTACTGGTTTCTCTTTCTGTAAATTCCTTTACTTTCACCTTCACAGGTCATTGTACCAGCCCCCTTCATTATGCAGCTCATATTATTACTTACATACATAAAGCTCATCTCTGAGATATGTCAACCAACCAACCTAGCTGTTGGAAAATTACGGAAATGAACAAAGCTTTCAGCAGCACAATCCATTCTGGATTATCAGATAATTTAAGGACCACTCTCCCTCAGAAAATTGACTGTGTTAAGCAAGTAACTGGGTAGAATACCCATAGGTTGACTTTAGCTGATAAAGAGTTAACTCTTGTTAAGCAACTGATACGTTAACAAGAGATACAAAACCCCACAGCTCTGTAATTGCCAGTAGTTAACCTGCTGCCTTGATGTATTGTGTTTCAATTGATCCAACATACAAATCCTAAATACAAGTTCCTTCATCTCAAAAACAGAATAATCCCCTCTACCTAACTTCTTTTACAGTACCTTTAAAAAAAAAAAGGCTTATTAAAATTCTTCATCTATTTTCTTCAGCATTTAAATTAAGTCAAAAAGCCCATGATAGTAGTTGTAAAACTTGTGAAGGCAGTGGGATAGAACTAACATATTCCCATGCCTGAACTCAGGTTTAACTACTTGAACTCAAACCACACATTTTCAAATCCCTAATGATTGAACTGATAGCATCAATTATCTAAAAGGCTGCATCCAACGAAATATGGCTTTTTGACATTTTCATGGTACGTGATATTACACTCACACTAGGAAAACACTGGTTCTGCAAGAAATATTGATATGTATGTAAGGAATGATCTGGAGTCCTGTGATAAAGAACATGTTGTCTTCCATAACAAATAGAGAATATTTCCCAGCACCATCTTTACTCAAAACTCTGCTTTTTGTCCCCCTCCTTTTTTTTTTTTCCTGGTATGATTTATTCTTATCTCTGAAGTTAGTTAACAGCAGCATAAAACACCTCACAGAACTCTCCTTTAAAAAAAAAAAAGATATATCAGGGAAAGAGATCACTAGAAAGACACACTTGGTAACAATGTAGTCTATCATTGTATTTCATCTTTCATAGAAAAATGCTCGAGAGCATTATTTTTCTTAATGTGCTGTAGGCTAAAAATGAACCCTCAAGGGTTTCTATTGCTCTTCTTGTTGCCAGAGCAACAAAGCAATACTCACCTGAATATCTGACAGTGTAAGTATCAATTTACAAGCTGAGATGAAGTTTGTGCTGCTAGCAGATGTCACTAACAGCATTGTTACTATAAGCCAAATTTTAGTGGCAAGGAATGCCATGAAAACTCAAGAATATTTTACCATTTCATTTGTGCTACTTGATTATTGCTCATATAATTCAAGTGTTTCTATTAAAATGTCTTGACCAATGACATTCAAAGTGAAAGAGCAAAACTGGCCGGGTTTTATATGAAGTCTAATGCATAATCTAAAAAGACTTTGTTAAGCAACTCAGAAGAAATGTTATGTGTCATTAGAAAGCATATTAGGAACCTTTCCCAATAAATTCCTTCCTAAAACTCTTTGTGGTGAGAAAATAGGAGAGGGTGGGGAGAGGGAAGCAGCTAAGAAACATTTTAAGAGCATACAAGTGTTATTACTTTCTGAATTAAAAATGGGCTCATTGTTTATCACTGCATCAATCCACACATTCATACCATGTTTCTGTTTATAACAGGTGACAGAAGCATTACTTGTATTACCATACTGTATAAGAGGGAATACAACTTGGAAATTATTTATGTGTCAACCCAAGAGGACGATACAGAAGCAAATCACAGAATTGGAAACATCACTCTCTCTTTTAAGACCAAAGTCTATTTCTTATTAAGAAAAACTCAAGGGAAACTTGTTTAAACATATAAGTTAAACAAAATAAGTTAAAAACTTATTATAATGTGTACTAAAAATTCTAATTATAAGACACTGAGAGATGTATGGAAAATAGAACAGGGAGAAAACACCTAAGCTCTATAGTTTATTACATTCCTTATAATTCACCATTTTTCTCCCCTTAAAAATTAAGAGGCAGAGGAAGAAGGAAGCAAACTCAGCATTTCCTCCTATTTCCAACTCCTAATTCCAAGGGAAATGATTTTCAGACGTTGGATCACAACACCAATTATTTCACTCTATTCAGACAAGCAATCTGAAAGTGCAAGAATTAAGAAGGAAAGAAAACCAACAGGCACTTCCAGTTATGAAGTGATATACACAAGTTAGTTTAAAAACAACAGTGCTTTATTTTCACACACATTTGTGCGTGAAAGTTGGTGCTTTGTAAAAGCACCAGTCCTGAAAAAAAGAAATCTCTGCTTATTCCATGCAGAGTCAGATGCAGAGGCAGTATGAATCAGAAAGCTATATGAAAGGATTATATAGGCAGAAAATTTTCTGGAGAAGGGATCGGGAGATTCAGAGCAAAGCTTCTTTTTTTTTTTTTTTTTTAACTCATTTCCCACACAGATATGCAAACTTCTCTGTTATTGAAATGCAAAGGAATTTTGTTTCCTTTTTTTCCCCCAAAAAAACAAGATATCTGGATATCACTGGACTCCTCAACCTTGCATTCTTTCAAACCTGCTATGCCAGTGTTCTACAAAAACTCAACGCTCACTGACTAGATACAAGAAAAATTGTCCTATCTGCAAATAAAATGCCATGTTCTGACCCCCAGCATTAAGATCTACCCTTGCACAATGGAGGTATAGTCAAATACATTCTTCCCTGCTCTCTCCAGCTATTGTTTTCAGTCTTAACACATGTTTGTTTTCAGCTGGTGAATACATAGACTTTTCACTTGATTGACACACTGGGGAAGCTAAACCGAACCCTTCCAACTGCCATTCAAATTGGAAAACAAGCCAGCATTAAGATTTTCACTTCACAGTCTGTCCGTGAAGACAGATATTTCTCCCTTGAACGTCTAGGTTACTGAGCTCAGGCAAAAAAAAGCGCTGCCTTTCTCATCCTGTTGTTTCCTTTTTGTTGCACGCTCACGAGGAACACCAAAAGAGATGGCAAAACACGGACCTTAGCTTTATCATCTGTCCATATACACGCAGACCAGCCTTTTCTAAGTATCAGTCGTCCTCAACTCAGAAAAAAAACAACAAACCCCACAAGCCCCCACATTAGGGGGAAAACTGAAAGGCTTTTTTTGTGCAAAGTGGAAAGTCATGAAGTATTAATTTTTATAAAATCCACTGCTTCAAAACCAAGGTGTAGCATTTGGTTATGTGGAGTGTCTTGTGCTTAAGACCAGTTCTAAGCCACATGCTTACCAGTGGTAGCATCCTTGTAAATTAAGAGGTAGTCTTGTTTTACACTAAGGCTGAGCAAGTTTGTTTCCCAGTTTTCATTTCCTCAAACTATTTTGAAATGACACTCATAAAGGGCAGCCCTCTTAAGTGGCAGCAGTGATCTTGAGGAAAAAACCCCACAAACCAACATTTCTTCTTTTGCTTTTCTCTGCTGCTTAAGTCTGACATTTCTCCCTCCCCCGCACCATAAACAGAGTTTCATAATGAATTGATGTAAACAGAAAGCAGTATTCATTTAATGCAATTAATAAGAAAGATTATTAATTTTTTTTCTCTTTTTCTACAGTCAGGGATTGATTAGTTAGAAAATACTGACAGCTCCTTTTTTTATGAAAGAGGGACGAACAATTTTGTTGAAGAACATCACGGTGTTTTTTTTCCCCTCTCTCTCTTTTTTTTTTTTTTTTTTAAAGAAGGTACTATCGAGAGCCTAAAGACTCCTTGTACTGCAGTAACAAATCCAGTACCGTAGCACTTAAAAGGTGGTTAACAGTGCTTTGGTTCAGAATCGGTGTTAGAAAATAAAGCTTAAAAAAGTTATGATGCAGGGTATTTGGCAGGATTTCAACAGCAATTTGTAGTGAACGTAGAAAGGACCGAGGCATTTGGCTTCTTCCCCTTGGCAAAATACTTTGTTCTTCATCCTGTTTGAGTCCCAGGTTTCTTGATCACGGTTCTCATTTCCATCGATGACGCACTAAGGAGGATTCGTCATTGACCACGTCATTGTCAGTGTAGCGATGCTGACACCGTGGTGGAATGAGCAGCAGGATGATCAGTACAAGGAGGATAATTCCACACAGGCTCATGAGAGCATAGGAGGCAATCCACAACACTGGTTCATGGAAAGAAACGCTAGAAACACAGTTGCTTGCAACATCTGCTGTTGTGAAAGGGCCTTCAATCTCTGATACTGGAGAGCCATCAACTTCTGTGAAATTACAAAAAGAAAAACCATTAAGTCTATAGATGTCATTTAAAAGCAAATAATAAAGGATCTAGCTTAACTACCTATATATCCCTTCTCCTCCATCATCACACGTCTTGGTATGCTCATGTTTTATTGTATTTCTCATTGCAATAAGAATACTACTATGCCATAGTTCTAAAATGGAATCTGAAGCCAAAGAAGATCATGACACCCCCACAACTACATAGGCTGTCAACAAGACAGCAGACATGTAAATCCAGTTTCCCACAGCCCAAGTTAAAGTCCAAGCCACTGGATCACCTTCTTCTGTCTGGACTAACTGTTCAGAAATGTCAATTTAACAAAGCTTAAAAATCCTGCAACACCTACACTGGAGCAGGTCAGGGTCTGTGCAGCTCTTTTTTGTTTCTGGCAGCAACTGGAAGAGGACCTCAGATGATTCTTACCTCTTCTGCATTTGCTATCTTCTAGAGTCTTAGGGAGCAGCATGCATGATCATTAGCTTCATAGATACTTTAAAGGACTGTATCCTAAAGACAAGGTGCAGGGTGGAAAGCAGCACAGATACTCTTGTGAGTGGAGGTGAAAATTCAGAAGGAAAAGGAGGTTGAGGCAGGAGAGCTGGGTGAAAAGCTGTACAGAAAAAGGGAACGGCGGAGAGGAAGGTCAATGTCAGGAGCGAGGAGCTGGGACATGAAGGAGCAGTGCTGTTGGGCAGGGAGGGAGAAGCTAACCAAGCAGCTCACAAAAAGGAGATGATAAATTTAAGGCAAGAAGCATGAAGGTGCGCCTTGGCAGCTCCCGTTTCCAAACGGCCATCCGTCTCTATAACATCACAGCCTGCGTGACTTGTTTCATTACCATCACAAACCTCTACTTGTTCAACCAGTATTTGTTAAAGGGTTATGCTGCCCACGGTTGTCACAGTAACCGTGGCAAGCGCAGCAAAGTTCCCCTGAGTTGTGGACAGGGCTAGGCTATTGTAAAGGCAGAGCAAGTGAGTTGCCTAGGGCAACAAAATACTCAGAGCATTTCCTATCTGCAGGTATGTGGCCAGGGAAGGACAGATACCTTTTAGTTTGCTTGGGGCAACTTGGAGCCTGCAGTTGCTGCTGTCTGCATGTTAACAAGTCTTCCAAACAGTTGTAATTCACTTCTCCAGTCAGATACTTCAAGCCACATTTGTGTATTTCTTACAAAGGCCTCAGTTTTACCTTTCCTGCTTAATTTCTTGTTCATTTTAAACCCAGACACACAGTCTTGCCAAATTGTAAGTGATCCTGGCTACTGTAACCAGTACCTCTTATTTACACATATCTTAGACACCACTCCTGAAAGCATGTTTAAAGAGATTAGCATAAAATACCCTTTGGAAGGAAGAGAGAAGCCTGGGTTTTAGAAAGGCAGGAAGGTGGCCTTTAAGGTTCTTTGTGGAGAAACAAATGCAGAACAGGTGGGCTGCTTTATCTGCAATTTATTGGGAGAAATTTTAGTTGATATCTAGTCCCTGGCGTCACAACACTTCATAAGGTTTAAGTCACATTAGAATTAATTCACCTTAATTGTGGGCTGGGACTAAAAGAGACAGTCGTGCTCACCCTCACTCCTGCCGCTCCTGTCTTTTTGTATTGGTGCTAGCGACTGGTGGGCTGCAAGGAGAGACAGGGCAACTTGCTGATCTGATGGAAAACTGACCTGTCATAACAAACAAAATGCCCAGAGGAGGAATTTTCCGTAGGATCACTCAACTGACCTAACCCTTCTCCAACTGCAAGTGTGGGAAGCCTCATTCAGCAGCAGTAGGCTGTTACAGTGGGCTGGGTGAAACCTGAGGCTGCACCCACAAGCACCCTAAGACTGGTGAATACCAACCACATACTCTCTCAACTCATCAGATGGTAACAACCTGGCCCATGCACTCTATATCATCAGCATATCTTTGCCAAGACACTGCTGTGACATAAATATGGTAAGGGCACTGCGCAGAAGTGGACAGACTTGTAAAGACCATCTAGAAGGTCTGTGACAGAAATCCCTTTTGTTCAGAGTCCCAGTGTTGCACTTAGTCTCCCATGCAATTGTTTCTTCTGGACATCTCATCCTCTCACACCATTTCATCTGTCCCTATGAAATCCTGCAGCAAACCCAAACTACACCAGATGTAATACTAATGTGAAATGCAAGGCATAAGTATTCCTATTTAGGAATTCAGTATTTTGACAAAGTGAAAAAAAAAAAAGCTGCACAATTTTCCACCTCAGAGATAGCTTTGAAAATAAACAGCCCCTAATTACTCATTATTTGGCTTGAGTACAATAATTATTCTTATTAAAAAAGGCAATACAAAACTGTTGCCATAGTGGCTGACATTTTAAATTACATTTTGAGAATGCTTGAGTGCAGCACAGCCTCTGCTTTCTTCCCTCCGAAAAAATTTCCCATATTCTCTACCACCCCCAGAGAACCTCAGAGGAAATCAAAAGAGAGAAAATTTGCCTAAATTGTTTAAAACAAGCCCGCAAGATATAGACTAATAGTCACACACACTTAGTGTGTTACACATTAGCTGAATTAGGATATTTTGGCATCTTTTTTTTTAAAGAATATATGGTGGTACCTACCTACAATAAATTCTTCACCTTGAAGAAATGTAATTTTCTTTATTATTGATGATTACAAGACAAAAATGGCACCTCTGGAAAAGTGCTATTGTGTAACATTTCTGTGCAACTCAAACATACTCACTCTCACTCACTCAACATCTTGGATGGTATGAAAAGAAAGCAAACTTGAAGTTAGATCAAATTTATCATAAAATTTTAAAGTGCTGCTTGGAAGGAGCCTCTGGATGTCACCTAGTGCAGACTCCTACTCAGAGCAGGACTGTCACCATCAATAGATCACGTCAGCTCCAGCTTTATCCAGCCAGGTCTTGTAAAACCTGGAGGATGGAGGCCCCACGATCCCTCTGGGCAGCCTGTTTCAGTGCTGTACCACCCTCCTGGTGAAGAAGAAATTCCTCATGTCCAACTTCAACCTTCCAGAATGTAACTGGTGGATATTGCTCTTTGGTATGTAGATTCACTTGCACTCACCTGCGGCTTGCACTCAACTTAGGGCCCACCATAATCTCGTTCTTTTTCTGCAGAGCTGCTGTTCAGCCGGTCCCTTCCCAGACTGTACCCATGGAGAGTGTTTTCCTGCTCAAAGTGCACAACTCTGCACTTCTGTTCACTGAAACTCTCGAGGTTTCTGCTGCCCAGTGCTGCTCAGGGTTACCAAGGTCTTTCTGGACTGAAGCATCATACCCTCCATTCTCCCGAGTTTAGTGCTCACAAATTTGGCTGCATTCTGTCTCTACAGTTTAGTGCAGAAGTCATTTATGATTACAGTGTTTGGTGCCTTTCTTACCTAAAAAATACCCAAGTCTTGCTCCTACAATCTTCTCACTTGCTGTGGAATTACTGGGGATCTAATTCTGCTCAGTTCCAAGGTACCATTAGGTTGCTTCACTAATACTTGATCTGAACATCTTATCTTAAGATGGGACCTGATCCAAAACCTTTCCTAGTCACCCTGTAAACACTAGACTATCCCTGAAATTATCAACAGGCAACTTGAAACAACTTGAAATTAGTAACGGGCAGAATAAGTCTTAAAGTGTTTCACGTATTAAGGAAAAAGCAAATTTCTTTATTTCTTTGCCTGCTACAATGGAATAGCTTCCTGCAGCCATCTGTCTAACTCTCCTCACTCTTGGGACATCCTGAAGAATGAAAATGGTACAAGGAGTATTGTGGGATGTCAGTTCTTATCTCCAGCCAAATCTCAGTAGAAACTTGGGAGTTCAATGAAGTTAAGGCTTTTAGTCCTGTTCCCCTCATCTTTGTATTCAGTACATACCTATTTAATATCTTATATAAACATGGACTTAAATTTAACGTTAACACCTCTACTGAAAACAAGAAAGCATAGATCACTGCAAAGCCATTCCAAATAGTCTTTTGTATTTCTCTGTTTCTGAAGATTTATGCCGCCAGTAATTCAATTTAATTTATGCCCACAAGCAGACTAAAAAGCTCCAAATAAATTACATTAATATAGTTGCTATGGAGGACATGGCTGGCCTCCACAGGAAGCCAGTTAGGCAGCTTAATCCCTCACACTGCACTGCCTGCTCACCACTCACAGTTGTGGTTTTCTGATGTAAGTAGTGTTAAATATGGAAACGGCAAGCTGTGAAGAAGTGAATTCAGAATATCTGGCACATCCAGCAAAATGTCATCTGCCCCATGTGAGTGGAGCCTGACAAATCAGTGTATCTTCTCTCAGTCAGTGGCTTGTGTCATCTGATTTCTCAAGAAGCTAAGTTCCCATGATGCTAGGTTAGACATATGCATGAAACACGGACAAAGAAACAAGGAGGAAATGCCTTCTAGCACCAGCTGGGTATCCTCATGTGTCCAAGCTCATGTAAATTCAGATTTTATTTCTGTTCATGTCTGTTCTTCTCTAGACAAGGCTGGCAGAACTACATGAAGTGTCCAAACTCCAAGCTTCTATGTTAACATTAAGGTGTTATTATAGTTCCCTGATTATTTTCTCAACAAAGAGGTGCTGTCGAAGCAGTTCTTATGAGCACCAGCTGGCTTGTATCCCCTGCTGACCACATTGGTCAATATGTTCTATCAAAATGCCCCCTCCCCTTTCCATTAATGGCTGCAGTGTGGCAGGGACAGAAGGCAGCTCTACACTTGCTAAAATTGCAGTCAGGAAGCACAAGGAAGAATGAAAGGCAGGAAAACCTCGTCTGCAGTATTTGTCTAGTTACACTCTCCTTCCAGATACATTCAAAATGTGTCTTTCATCACTGCATGGTCCCTCATAGAGGTAGGTCTTCATTAAGCAACTCACATCAATATCTAGATTTTATTTCATAGCAACCTCAAAGATGACAATTTTGAACCCATTATCAATGGACAGATAGGGAAAAAAAAGCGCGCTTTAAAAATGCCCTGGAGCTACAACTCAGCTAGCTAGTGTATCCCTTTTTTCCCCTCAATTACCTGGTTGCACTAAGCAGCACTCAAGTACTTACTGCCTTTCCCCTCTTTAATATAAATATTGAGGATTAAATAAACACTGTCAGTCATACTCCTTTTCTCATGCAAATCTCAGTCGACACAATGTTTTTCCCCCCCTCCCCGGCATAAACCACCTCTGTTTGGGACCTTCCAGTCCTCTCCCACTTGTATATTCTTGTGGTGCCAAAACAATGTCTCAACAACAAAGGGAGGAAACCCTAAAACTTTGGGGTTTAGCTACCCTTAGTGAGAATAGGGAAATTACGAAAAAGCAAGAAAGTTAACCAGCACTGTAAAATTAGCCAAAACGTATGAGCTTTTTGACATTTCCTCAGCAGCTAATTAAAAAATTAATGGCTTTCTACTTACACTTAGAAAACTATTTATTTAGAAACAATGCAAACACCACAAGTTTAAATTTGAGTCCCATTGTGATCTTAGCTCTTTCTTTAGAGGCTGAAAAGGCACAATTTGCATTTAGAGGAAAGAGGGGATAAGGTACTTCACTGTATATTGCAAAAGTTAGTTGAAGAATCCATTTATCCACAAAGTAGAACAGGAACTACACAAAAATGAAGCCACATTAAAAACAGAGACTTGTCTCATGTAACTGTTGGGGAAACTGCACACACAGACAGATGTCTCAGAAAGAAGATCTCTCAGAGGGAGGAATACAGCTAAGATACCCAGAGCTGAGGCTGATTTAATTAATTCCAAAAGGCTTGCATGCAATACAGCTTTTTTTTTTTTTTCCCCTCTCCTTGAAATCTGAGAATCTTGGAATTGCTAAAAATCATACCCTTCACACTTCATGAGTAACCATGCTTTTCCCCATCAGATAAGTGGCAAGTGTTTCCTCACTCACCAAGACCTGAGCCTAAGTTCTCTTACCTGCACATGGACTCACTGCAAAGCCCACTCTCCTCTGGGCTCTGTCAAATATTACGTAGAAGCCTTCCATGACTGTAGCACCAATAACAAGAGCATTTGTGGAGGAAGAGATGCCAAATCGGTAGCACTGTAAATTCTCCCCTATTCCAAGGATAGGTTGAATATAAAGCTATTAAGAAGAAAACAAAAAAAAAAAAATAGGCAGAGTGGTAAGAAGAAACAAAACACAGCGCTTAGCAGTTCAGGCCTTATGATTTTTATATTCAAGCACTCAAACTCCTCTGAAAATAGAGAATGAATAGGGGCAAACAGATTTCTGAACATGATTGAAAACTGGTCAAAACTTACAAGCAGGTAAGAGGTAAGGCTCTTGGATTCTAAGCTTAAATTTGAATACAGTCAGTCACCATGTGAAAGTCAACAGCAAATTCATGAGAGCCACTTTTTATTCTGTTTTCTGTAAGGGGAGGGTAGCTTAGAAAGAACTTGGGATATGAACTCAAATTAGAGAATAATTTTATTATTAAAAAATTATCAGATGGAATTGATAGATTCAAATAGTGCTTGGTGTCAGCTTCAAGGCTCTAGATTTATAAATTCAAGTCACATCTTACTCCTTGTCTCCTCAGGGAAGATGAAAGATTGCCAAGCTACATGATCAATACAGAAAAAAGCTTATCATAAAGCTTTACTATATTTCAAGTTAGAATGTACTTAATAGGTTCATTCTCCCCTTTGCTCCTGACCATCCCCTGAGGTAAAAGACTGTTTTAGTAATATTAAAGGATACTAGCATGTTTTGCAATCTATACTGGGAGGGAAAGACAGAAAAGAAAAACAGAAGTGGCACATTATATTCTAAAAGCTGGGATGGAATATTAATAAAAGCTAAATCAACTAAGTTACAGAAACTGGTGAAGAGATCACGTAGGCTCAGTGCCAAGACTGTCATATTCAGAAGAAGTGCTCCAGCTCAGAAGGCCACGAAAAACAAATCAATTTTCCTCCCAAAACAAGAAGATCAAAATAAGCAGAGACACTCTGTATTGACATCTATTGTGGCTAAAGATCATGAAAACAAAACAAAAACTTGCTTATTTTTCCTGACAACTTGAAAAAAATAATTTTCAACTATATGGACTATACTCAGAGGGAAACTGTGTTTTTCTTTTTTTTCGGTTTTAGGTTTGACAAGATTGTTATTTTCCCTATTTCGAATTTGATTTAAAATATTTGATTTAAAAATATTTCCCTTGCATGCAATAAGCCAGTTCTCTATTACTGTTAAAAATAGCTCCTATTTTTCAAGATCATGTGCTTTATAACAATAAAAATGAAATCCTAACTGAATAAACAAAGAAAGTTGAGACCTGTGGTAGGATAGAGATCCGAAATGACCTGCTGGAGTTTTCATCCCTCAAGTAAATGGAAAGTTTGGGAAATAAGGACCAGGGTCTTTCAGTTTTGTCCCAGCATGCAAGCTGTGAGCCAGTCCAGAAACCAGAAGAGAATTCTTGTATCTATTAAAAAAAAAGAAAAAGAAGTGTTACCTGCAGATTACATACATTTTGATAGATTTTTGTAAATGATCACTACCAGTATTTTATATTTCTTCTATTCTTACGGAGAAATTCAAGCGCGAAGAAAAGTCTGACAGAGAGCTTTTTCTTTAAGGATCAAAGCAAAAGCCCAACACAAAAATCAAGGTGCTTCATAACCCATTATGACTTGGAAGAAGGGGGAAGAGGCAAAAGCAAGTTTAGCCCTTCCTTCCCTCCCCATGTGTGTATTCTTACTTCTGCTTCTGCAATGGACACGTATGACTCCCTGAGCAAACAGTACCACAAAGAGGCAAAGCATCAACAGGCTTTTACTACCTATGATCGGCTTCTTCTCTGAACAGCTCTGATGAACAGCAACATTTTGAGGCAGCAGCCATTTTTTGAAAAACACAAACCAAAGTACAAACCATATGAATCTGTAATAGAGTCATCTCCCTTCCTCAAATACCTACAGTTTCTTACACAACTTTAGGGTTTTGAAGCCAAGGGCTAAGCCAACATCTCCTGGCATCTAAGGTAATCAAAGTCTACTGTAGTCAACGTGAAGAAACATGTCCCTCTATCTCTTTTGCCACTCCCTACCAATACAACTTGACATGCTTTTGAAATAAGGTTGATTAAGAGTACTTCTTAATATATCCATGGCACTAACAAAGCAAACTCCTGCAGAGATTGTTTGCCTAAGACAAACATCTTGTCTACTCTCCGTGCTCCCTGAAACGGATCTGCTTCCAGATCAGATGAAAAACCTTCCTTATTTGAGTGCATTACTTTCCTGTAGTTCTTATTCCCACGTGAAGGAAGGCAGTATCTTGTTTTCACCCTGCACAGCAAAAGCCTCTTATTTGGGTGAAGAAGAAAGATGTCCACTCCTCTCACTTGTATTTATCTGTGATGTCAATTATTTTCTAAACATCTGTTCGTACATTAGTTATATGGCATTTTACAGGTGACAAGTATTCACCCCACCCCACATTCCTGCCAATTAAATCTTTATTAGGGCTGCACAGTATTAGAGACTCAATACTTGCAGGTGCTCATCTCTGTTCCTGGGCCAACAAGTGCACACTCATGTAAACACACAATGAGACTTACCATCACAAACAGACCCTTAACTCTCAGTGCATGCTGAAGAACATGTCTTGGCACAGGCCAGAATACTCTGCCCCTCACAGCTAAGTCCCAAGCTGGACCTGCTGAACAATATAGTTCTCTCTTTCCATTTTCTCTTGGAAAACAGAGCTTATGATCTGAGTAAAACTGCAAGATAGCACACAGACTGAACAGACCAAGAGCACTATAAAGTGCTCTATTTTAAGTGCATACTTTGTTTCCCAGAAAGACTGCTTATTACATTGCATTTCTTTGCCTTACTTCTGTATGCTGAAGAAATGCATTGGGGGGGATTTGGCTGTATGATACCTAAAAGGTTATTAAAATAAATATATTAGGTTTAATCGAGTCCTCCTGTCTTCAACTTATTAATTTAGCATTATATTAATACTGTGAGTAGACACGCTGTTCTGACTTAAGCATGAAGTGTGGTAGCTGCCACCCCTCTTTGGCTATCTCTGCCCACCTGGCAAAACCACCACCTTTCAGACCTGCCAACATCAAACTGCATCTGTAGCTGCACCCTAAAAGACTTCAGTCCAAATAAGTAAGGTTTAAAAAACAATCAGCATCACTAAAGAGCATAAAGCTCACAACCTTGGTTTTTAATGGAAGGCTTCACACGCAGTTATCCCAGCATATCTGAGGGGACAATAACATCTTCCTGGGAAGCTTGTAATAAGCTGCTAGGAACAGGAACTTGTTAACCTGGTTCACCTGTGGGCAAAGAAATATGTCTGACTACAGCAGATGATTTTATATTTCAGTGGTACATAGCCTGCCAGAAGCACAGAGTGCTAAGCATACGGTTGTGATGCCATGGTACAGTTGCTGAAAATACCCATTTTCCTGACTTTGCTCCTACACAGCTACAATCTGGTCTTTACATCTTGTAACTACCTTCTTATTTAATAGACTATCTCCTTTGTTTAGATCTGTGAAAGTAATTTTTTGGTGTGTGTGGAGGGAAAAGGGTACAGCAGCAAGGTCCTTGATATTAATAAGAAACTCTAAGAGAGAAGAGTTAGTTTATGCATTTTTAATAGCAAGAACAAAAAACATTAAGCAGAGTGAGTGAGTGGTTTCCCTCTAATACCTCATCGATCAATTGACCATTTGCTTGTCATGTGGAAGGCCCTAGTTCAAATGTCCTGACCAACATCACAGAGGAGTGTGGGCTCCTGTGACCCACTTCACAGGAGGATGCCCTGTCCACAAGGTGCCATTACAAGAGGTCTTGGGTAGGCTTCTTTCAATCCCCCCCTCTCTCCTCCCTCATTGACTGAAATTATTCCAGTCAATACTTAAGTGCTTTGCAAAGAGAAGAACTTTTCAACCGCGGAAGCCAAGTTTCCTGAGACAGCTGATGCATTTATTTCAGATACTGGACACATGCAGGCAGTGAAGAACACTTCATGCCAAATCTCTGCTCTCAGCCAGGTAGGAAAAAGATATCAATCTTGAATTATCAGCATACAGGCAAATGCTCTGTCTTTTGGGCAGCTGGCCAACAGTCTCATTATGGTATTTCCTGTGATTTCCAATGATTACTGCTGTCTGACTGTGAATCCATTACAAAAATACTAAAATTGTTCACTTTGAAATATCTGAGATTTATTCTTCATCTTTAACCTTTTTGGCACTGTTCATTGTATTCAACCAAAATTTATGAATAGTTTTTATTAACTAGAAAATGCCGTTTCAGTTATTCTACAGTCAGAAAAATCCACCATCCACATACCTTACTTCTAAAACCCACTCTGTTTCCAAATAAAGACACTTTTAAACATAAATAATTCAATAATGAAGGTCAAAAGCAGCTTTATTGATATGAGTAATCCTAATGAATGATATCCATTCTATACAACAATAAGAAAATAATAATAATATAAGAATACTCGGGAAAGAACTGCTTGCAGTAGCAGGTTTTACTTTATAAACACTATTTTGAAAGAAAGGAACGATTTTTGCACTCTTAATACTTTGAATCAGAGCAACAGGGATTATGTCAGTGTTTTTGAAATGCTTAGGAAACATATTCCATCTCTGCACTATTTTTGATGCATTTGCATACACAAACTTCTTGTCTGTACTTGGACACCCTTTTCCCTTTTCCCCCCTTCCTTTCTCTTTTCACTCTTTTGCCTTTTCCATTTCCATCAAAGACTATCAGTCATTTCTCACTTATTAACAGGAGTAGACCAGAAAAGATGCTGCTCCCCTCAGGTTAAAACCCTGTGACTTACAAGGCAGATAGATAGCAAAGGTGGCACTCTTTCCAAAGATTATGTGATCACTTAATAGCGATCTAACATTTTAAGCAGACTTAATGACATTAGCTTACCAGGGATGTGTGAGCTATTGCTTGCACAACAGCACTGAAGACTTTCTGGGGCAGGCGGAGAAGCGTGGTTCCACTGTCTACTATTGCTTTATCGGCATTATACTAGGGAGGGGGAAAAAGGGAGAGAAGTTATGCACCGTAACTTAAGGTAATGCAGATTCCGCTGTTTCACAACAATAACAAAGCTGTTCCTTTTTGGTAGCTGTCTTCCCAAACCTGCATGTCGTTATCTGTCAGCAGCTCTCACTAGTTGATAGCTTGAATTCAAATGAAGTCTGAGAGCAAAAGCAAGATATAGTCAGCCTAGACCCATGAATGAGTTTCTCTGCACCTCTCAAGAAATTACTGCGTGTCACCAGCTGGTTCAAATGGCCAAACCACTGCAAAGAGAAAAATCCTGGCACCTTTCAATGGTGTGAGCTAATCCCCTTTTACCTCCCACATGCTTTGGGCAAAAGCACTCCCACCATCAATACAGACTGGTGCTAAGCATGCTGGTGTAGCTTACGCATACATCCAAGCCCTGAACAAAGCTCTCTGCGATCATGGAAACAACTCACTTGAGTTTAAACACAATACAGCAGCCTACTTTCAATGACTGACCTAACTTAAGAAATAGTCGGGGAGCATTAGGCCTCATTAGTTGTCGTATTTGGTACTGGCTCAAGTATACAAATGCCAAATGCCACACCTTTCTCTCTTGACTGCCGAAAACCACTATTATGTCTAAAGAACAAAGTTAAAACCAAACGTCTTGACTCAGTGTGTCTCGTACATCAGGTGAAGAACCCTCATTGAGGGCCTATACTAAAACACTGACAAAAACAAGTACAAAGGAACATAAAATCTCAATCTTGCTGCCTCAAAAATCTGCACAAGAAAGCTAAGCAAACATTTATCTTCATTATTAAACCCCCAACTCTCAGATTAAGGGATTTCGTTAAACTTCAGATACAGTAGAAAAGAATAAATATTTTAAAAATATTTTTTTTTCATGAACTCCTTAAAAATTATGATTAATTGTTAAAAAAAACCAAAACATAAATAGCAGTGGCAGCTGTTTGCATTAACTACTTTTCTTGTCACCAGCTTAGGCAGCAGGATCAATATAACTGAACAGTGACATGTTTATGGTGCAATCATAACAAAGAACATACAGCACAAGCTTCTTAGAAAGAGGTCAAACAGCAAATAAATTTAAAATACATTGGTTTAGCTGTTATCAAGTAATATGTGAAGTAGCTTTAGCGCAGTGACAAAAATAAAACCCACCAAAAAGTAAAAAAGTAACTCTGACTTTTTTTTTTTCTTCTTTTTTTTTTTTTTGGAAGAAGAGCTGCTAATCACTGCCACGCAGAGATTAAAGGAAAGCAAACAGGAAACCATTTACTACACACTCAGAAATACTTTTAGGCAGAGAAATATCAAGGCATTGTGGAGTCCATTTTAATAGATCTGTACTGCAATCACCAGCATCCTGTAGAGCCACCCTTGCAAATAAAGTAGGTAGGAGGGGTAGCCAAAAGAGACAACCACTAACATAAAACCATGCAAAATGCCTGGGCTACCAGGATTGTGCAGCCAGGGATTAATCACCTGGATTTTCACGCTATGTAGAGTGTACTCTAACTTTGTGCCTTCTTAGGCTTCCTGGTTAATATTTAGCAGTGCAGCTTAACCACTGCCAGCAGCTCAGTACTTCTCTCAGCCCTGGTCTGCCAGGCTTATGGCCACAGCTGCAGCCTAACATTGGACAGATTCCCAGCATTGAAGCAGGGGGACTACTTTTCCCTTGCAAGGAAAGGAGTAGTCTCTGGTGACGGTCACAAAAAATGTTCCATTTCCTAGAAAACAACTCAGAGGAGAGAGGGCACATAGTTCATCGTCCTGTACAGTGAATTATGCATCCTCTGCAAGCCCTTAACTAGCCAAATTTCAATTGTACTAGCCCTAATTTACTTTTCTTCCCCTAAATTTTTGCGGGAACATCTCCTTTGATCAAGAAAGGAATGATGCCTTTTGTACCAGTAACATACTGTGCTCATACACACTACGTTAAAGCAAACCCTGGCTCAGAAAAGAGCGACAATAACAGGAAACTTTCGTAACAGCACTAGGTTTTAAAGTGAGTTCTTTTCTGGAAACAGCATGTATTAAACCATTAATACGAGGGCTCCTCTTCAAAAACATGTCGAGAATTTTTTAAGGCAAGAAAGAAAAGCAACACAAACATTTATGTTAAGGGACCACCAGTTTTGCTTGCCCAACAATATAACAGAGAGAGAGACATTTAAATAGACCTTGCTTGGCTTATTAAGTTGAAAGATGGCATGACTAATTTTAAATATTTTATATGGCAATATGATTTCAGTATTTTGTACAGAAATACAATATTTATGCACATGTAAGAATTTTGTCATGAATTTCACTTAATTTGCATGACCTACAAAAACTTCAGACTTACCATGTTCTAATGATTTCCAATTAAGAGAACAAGCACAAGATAAAATTAAGATATCTAATGAAAACAGGGCATGAAAATTAGAGAACTAAAATCAAAACACGAATAGCAACAAGCTACAGTAAGAAACAAATGATACACACACATACACACATATCCTCCAGAAAAAAAATGAAACCGCGTTGTAGTAAAATTAGCAACAATCCAGTCTCATTAGACTGATCAGGAGACAGCCAAACATTATTCCTAGTAAAAACAGAAAACATAGCCATCAGGAACAATAACTTCCAAGGCTGAAGCAAGCAAAAGTGGATTACAAAAATAAAAAAAAGAGGCAAGGGATGAGATACTTTGGGAAACCTCCCTGGATGACACCTGCCCACTGCCATCATGAATTGCATGCTTAGACATATCCACAGAGGTCAATCCAAAATCTTCCCTTTTCTTTCTTTGACCAGAATTGACCCAAAACCCTTTGGTTTGATGGTACTGTGTAAAATATAGTTTTTTAAAGGCTGTTGTCTCCTTGAATATTCAGTGTTTAGACGTCTTTGTTATAAGACTAGTCAAGAGGTTGAGCCCTTCCAGATCACATCAGCAATATTTTCAGTGGACTGTTCACTTCATAATTGTAGCTTAGTCCCTAATTTATTAAAAATATTGGCAATGATTTTAAAGTCCTCTTTGAAGCAATTTCAGCATGTTTCATGAACACACTACATTTCACATGGCTTGTTGATTTCTTTGCAAAGTTACCATGCAACCTTAATTCTTGAAAGAAACCATAATACAGATCTGCTTGTAAAGACAAAACTGATCAACTATGGGTTTTTCTTAACCAAGCTTGCATTTTATACAGACAGAAATACATTATTGCAAATACCTCTCTGCAGTCCAATTCGAGGTTCTGTCCTCCAACCTCCAGTTTGAGAATTTCAACCTGGTAATACCACTCCTCTTTGACAGGTGTGTACCAAATATCACCCTTGTACAGACTTGGTTCAATTCCACCCAGAACCTGAGGGAAAAGAGAAAGGAATTCACATGCTTTAAAATCCCAGATGCTTAGTTTTGGGACAAGTACAAGAAAAAAGGAAAATACTTAATTGTGATGCACAAGGCATCCAAATTTTAATTTAGCAGCATTTGTAAGGATTTTACTGACAAGTTCTCTACCAATACTAAAGCAGTATGAAACATCTAGACATTAAGCTAGATTGTGCTTCAGTCAACCAGAATTCCCATGTTGGGCCAAATTACCAGCATCCTCATCTACAAGTTTACACTGATTCTCTTATGAAAGCTCAAAAAGTTTAAAGTCAAAACAGTATCTTGAGTAGTTTAATCTAGGCAATGTTTGAAAATGGGACAGAATGTTAAACTTACACATCTTAAATTCACTTTATCAGATCAGGAAAGCCTTAATACTGCTCAAAAATATTCCATTTATTTGTTTGTTTGTTTTTTACACACATCCACAATGGAATGTGACCATCCTCTCATTGCTATCACTATTGGTTTCCATCAAAACTTACATTGAAGCTGACTGGGAGCATATTAGACCATCAGACTTTGAACTGAACTAACAAGTTCTCCCATGGGCTTCATCTATATCAAGTGTGTTAACATTTACAGTATGTGAATTCACAGCAAAATAACTATTTGTGATCAACACCTGTGCTGATATGTTTATTTCACCACAATTCGGGAACAGTCATTCCAACTCCTCATTCAAGATAAATAATGGCCAATTCTTGGTCCCACTAAAACGGATGGAAAGTATTTCCAGATTAACAAGCAGAAGATCTGGTCTTTTTCCTGTAATATGTTGTTAAGAAAAAAGGAAAAGAGCCTTGATTCCTCTCCCCCTTTTCACATCATGTAAATAAAAAAAATTATACTGTAGCATTTTTATTAGCAGCTGAGTAAGGGACTGCTCAGTTTGAGAAAGACATCAGAATTTGGCCTGAGGACACAACATTTATGTTTTTCTCTATTAAGATTAAACTTGAAATGCAGAACTTTACTCAAACTTGAGAGAGAAAAAGGAATGGAGAATGAAAATAAACAGGCGCTTTAGTTTTGCGTAAATGCTTAACTTTTCCTCAAAAAAATATAAAACATTTCATATAAGTGAACGCTAAATTTGGAAGAAGTAGGATAGTCATAGAAAAGAGGGAGAGAGGTTAACAAAAATACATCTTCCCTCTCAGATTGACAGATACCCACAAGACTACCTCCGTTGGTACCACTTCCAGAAACAGGCAGTCCAGCACCACACATCTGCAAGGAGAAAATGTTGGGGATCTTTGCCTGCCTCACAAGAGAATCAAAGAACGTCTCCACAGAACTTGAAGGCTTGAAGGTGTTGAAAAGCAAAACAAAAAAACAAAAGAATTGCAGAAGTATTCATTAAAAAGTTTCTTTGCAGAAATGAGTCAATCATTCAAACAATACACTTTTCATGAGTAAATTGAATTTCTGACAACCAAGTGATGAAAATTCTACATATAATAAGTCATTAAAAACCCAACATCTGTCATTTTTCTGTTTCTGTTGTTTTTAAAAATACTTTTACTCTTGACCACTGTCATAGAAATCCCTACAGTATTTTTCAGTTGTAGTTTTCAAACTCAAATGCTACTTTCAGGCAGAAACTCTCACCAATGCTTTCTGTTTGGAAAAGGCTTTGGATTATTAGAACAGTCAAATGTAACTTGCCCTTCCCACCTTTCCACAGTTAAAAGACAGAATTTTAAAGTGCGGATTTTCAGTTTTACACACAGTTTAATTCTAATGAACTTTGAATTCAATTGCCTTTAGTTCCTCTTCTTTCTTTTAAGGAACTTCATATCCAAGCACACTCACTTCAACTGATTACTGGTCAACAGGTTCTTTCCTACACTGCATGTCATGCTTGTCTTTGCAGTTATCAGAGCACTGCAATTTCATTGTAATTCAGACTTCTGTTCAAGTACATCTCATGACAGGCAGAGACCCTGGCTAGCTTGTGAGATGCCAAGTGCTCTTACTGCACAAAGCACAGAGCAGCCTCAGAAGCCAACAACACTTAAATCTTTGGAAGAAGGGGAAAAAATAAATGCCCTGAAAACATTATTTGCCCAAGCCAGAGTTTGAGAAGCAGCTCTTCTCTCTCTACCTGTTGACAGTGTATGACAGGAAGGACAGCAGAAGTCAATACAACGATCACGCAACTCTTGAATAAAGCCTTTTAATTACAAAGTAGGCAGACAGTATTGAATCATTTGTTCTAATGAGATATATCTCAGTTTGTTAATTTCTCAGATGGTTATGTGTAGGGTGAAAACTATGTAGTAGTTCAGTCATATTTTCAGTTTTAGATTATAAGGTCTTAAATTTCAGACTAAAAATTTTAGGTTTTAAACTTCTACCTGAATTTCCTACCTCCATAAGAACATGATGTGCTTGGTTGTTCATACAAACACTATAGCTAGTATTTGTTCTGAAATTATCTATATATGCCCTCCCTCTCAACTTCGACTTGATGAATGGACAATGTCGTCAAATGAACTGTCAAGGGCTTTGCCAACAGAGTCCATCAGTCCATTGATAAGTCTTGAGGGAGATCATCACAACCTTCATAAATGCCCTCTACACACATATCAGAAGCCTTTAGTCCCATCCTCTGGTATTACAAACTCTGTAAAACCTTATTTGTTCCAGAGGAGCTAAAATGGGAGCCTTCATCACCAGAAAAGCCTAAATCCACATATGGGACTGTGGTACCAGTACAACCCAGTTTATTCTTTCTGGAACTTAACAAACACAAAAGATCCATAGGAAAGATTAGGTGGAAGGGAAGAGTTCTAATGCTGACAGATTATCTGCATTCTATATTTTAACAGCTGGGGAAAGGGTGACTTACCTTGGCTAAGGTATCATAGGCAAGACCAAGAATTCCATGCCATTTCACACCTGGTAAGAAGAAATTCTCTGATTCAAGAATGGTAGCAATGTTGATAGTGTAGCTGCCATCAATTCCTTTTGGGATAGTAATGATGTCTGTACCCAGCACTCCAGTCCAGCTTCCTTGACTGTATTTAACTGTGACATCAATCCCTTGAGATTTGTATGTACTTGACCTTTAAAAGGAAAAGATACACGTATGCATGAGCTGTTAATTTACAATTCGAGACAACAGAATATATTCAATCTTAATTTTTCACAGAGAGGGAAAAAAAGTCAAGTCTGCAGAGTTGATTGCATATACTCACAGAAGATGGGGGATGGATTGCAAAAGCAGCAAAAAAACCCCAGTAGTAATAGAAAAAACCTTGAAGCCCTGTTTTCAAGCTGAAGCCATCAGTGACTCAAGTCTTCGCAATGTGTCTAGGTTTTTTTTGTGGGTTTGGTTACTTTGTGGTTTTGTTTTTGGTTTTTTTTTCTTGGTTTGTTTGGGTTTTTTTAAAATCTAAGGTATTATGCTACCTACTGCATTATGTTCCTCACTCAGACTGGTCCATCACAATAGGAATAATTCCCTTTAACTGGAAATGGAACATGTTAAGTGGTGCTAGGAAATTAAAAGCTTCTGAATTCAAATCTAAAACTGACTGCCAGGCTAACTGAATAGCTGTAGATTAACACCTCATTAATATTATTAAAAATCCATTTGGGGTAAATTGCAATATTACTGTGAGTATCAGCAGTAAGACACAGGTTTTCTAAATCTGCAGTTTGGTCTATGTCTCAGGAAGTAAGTAGATTTGGATATTATTAACAAATGATTCACTGACTTGGAGGAAAGGAAGGGGTTCCTTCTTGACCAGGGCGGCAAAGGCAAGGAACAGTTAAGTATGGCAAAGAAAGAAAGGAAAAGAATCTTGTTTTGAAGGCTTAACAAAAATGTGAGAAAAAGCATCAATAGATTTTTAAATTTTAAAATCCTGTAGTATAAACATAGTAATCATCTTCCTCATCACTACTGAAGAGCTACAAAACTCCTAGACTTCTTACAACCATTTTGGTCCCATTCCTTGGTATGCAACTTCCCTTTCTGAAGGGGTAGATGACCATGCTCGATTGATCCAAACAGACTTTTAGTTTGACAGCATTTTAAAAAGTAAATTTAAAAAAAAAAAAAAAAAACAAACCAAAAACCCAATCATAACCTTTACATGTGTGTAGAACAATATAAAGTGTAGGTGGTTTATCAAGTATGGTCACTTTTATCAGAGCAGCTTTAATCTAACATCTGCTCTGACCAGAAACACGAGGTGGCTTCAGAGCCACCTGTGCCTGAGCTCACCAGAATGAAGTCAGTGTGATTTTTACCTATCATGGGGAACAACCTGCAGATTGCAATGCAGACCACTCTCAACCATCCAAGCAGACACTTTATCTTGAGGGACAATTTCACCATATGGACTGATCCTCTTCCTAGCTAAGGGAGAGTTGGGAGCCAGGCTCTAAGAGAGCAGCCAACAGGGAGGCCACGCTCTAAGCCTAAGTAGTTCGTGATACTCCTAACATCTAGCTCTCCCAAGGCCTTCACAGCCCAGTAGCTTGTTACATACAAGACAGCAGAAATAAATGAGATGATAGGCTCCAGAGACTATGTTTCAAAATCACGAATTCCAGAGATCCTGTTACTACCTGTACCTGGTTACTGCTACTGCCGTTTTACCTTTCTGCATAATTCTGCATTTGTACGACACTTAGACAAAGGGACATCTCTGCTCAGGCAGGGTCTTCAGAGCACCATTGTGATACTAGCAGTACATTTTATAAATCAAAATGGAGTCTGAATAATTAGTGACATAAGAGAAAATAGGGAAGGGCAGGAAAAGGAACGGAAAGTACAGAGCTCTTCATGTAGAAAAGCGTCTGGCTGTGCAGCAGAAGAGGAAACATCTGAAATCAGAGAGAAAAGTGAGTGCTGGGAGAATAAAGCGATGTGAATCTGCAAATACAGATTCTGCATGACTAGCAACAGCAATAGAACATCATTCATTTTACATAAGCAGTAGCAGCCTGATGGATTGGGCTGTGGACGAGGACACAGAAAGACTCTTGTTTACCAGCACTGCTGGTCAACTTCCCTGTGTAAAGGCAGGACAAGTCACCTCCTCGCCCTCTGTGCCTCAGCTTCCCCATGGGGAATGGGTATATAGAAATGGTATGAGGATACTCATCTCCTTTGTAAAGTACACAAATGTTATATTGAAGAGAAGGTCTTATCACTTCCTTTAAGGAACAAAATACCTAGTGTAGGAAGGGATCTCACTATAGATCTGTAGACTATATTCTGTTCTGCAAAACCAGTTCCTGCTCCATCTTCTTGACTGTAATCAGCCTATGTTTGTCAACCTCACTGATCCAAAGGAAGAAAACTTTAGAGATGAAAACTAGAGACTTGCTCTAATTCATCGGTTGAATGTTTTAAATGAACACAGAGCACACACACACAAAAAAATCGAAACCAACCATTGTGGCTACGATAAGAAAATAAGAAATTAAACTTTTCTGGCAGGACAGAGTATATCTTCACCAGAAACAAGGAAAATGGCCTTAGATTATGGTGCGGTAGTGTCACTACTCCCTTCTCCCTCTCCTTTCTGGTTCCTGTCTTCTCTCCAAAACAGCCAACAGAAAGGTGGTCTTCAAACCTCATCTCAAAAAACTAGCAACAGGTTCATTTTCTCATGCAGAATTACTCATTACCAGATTACAGCATTGAGCAACACATTGACAAAATATTATGCTGAACACAGTAACAGCAAATCCATTGCACAGAAACCCCTGCTTAACACTGACCTCACCAAACACATGCAATTCCTTCCTAATTCCATGGTCTCCTAGCTCACTTGCCACCCTGCAACAAAGCAGGACTTCAGATTGTCCTACTTACCCATTCACTTTTCCTTAAGCACCAAATCGACATCTCCATGAACAGCAATGGCAAAGAAGGGACAGAAAACGTCAATAGACCAAAAAATCTGAACAGAAGTTTTGATTCCTTCTCTAGTGAATATGGATGGCACAAAATAAGTGATTCAGGGCCAATGGCTTTAAGGCAAAGCAAACATGAAAACCCAATAGACCTAGTTGTCTAAAGACTCTTCCACAACATAAATTACTGGCTTTTAACCAAGAAGTCCCATCTAATTTACAGGTGTTCTGAGACACGTTTATAATTTCCCTCAAGGCATAAACTGTACACCATACACAAACCAAACTTGCAAGATCATAGAGCAAAGCAGCAGCTTACTTTTTCTTGCTGGTATATAACTTATTGTATTACCTCAATTTATTGCCCATAATTTTCTTACCTCCCTGTCTCTTGGAATGATCATCTCTTAGGCAGTTTATTCTTGAAACTTTATATGGTGAAGCAGTAGTACTCAAACTGAAATAAAACTGAATACTGTTGCTGAATACTGACAGCTCTGAGTATGTCACTCTCTCACATACTGCTACAGAGCTATCACCGATAATTTAGTTTCAAGTGTAAAAATCCCTTTATACATCTGTTTAAGTAGTTCTTTTATCATAAGTATTCAACAAAAGCTGCTTGTTATTTTGAACGGCATGAGAAACAAATGCTGTGATTTCTTTTAGTTTGGGACAAATTAGGCCATTTTCCAAAACCTTATACCTCATGGTAACTTATACAACATGATCACTGCATTGACTCAAGAACTTTTCACAGCAAAGTTTTGTCAGAGCCACTAAAAGCCCAAGTTGTGATAGAGGTCACGGTAATAACTTTACTCGTTTTGTACAGAAAGACCCAGATAATTAAATAGTAGAATTATAGGACGTGGATTACATGACACACAACATCATTTAACAAGCTAGTTCTAAAACTCTCAAGGAGGGCTCTTCCCGAATAACACACCCTCTGGGTCCTTAGAAACAAAGAAAATGCCTTTCCTCTGCATCTTCCTCAATTTCAGTCAAAAAACAATCATGCATTTAATTTCAAATTTTGATCATTTGAATAACATTAAACTAAGAGCATGGCAATCAGGAAATTCAGACCCATCACTCTCTTTCTCCAACACCATATTAATATTCTGATAAGCACACATCTGTAACTCAGTCCCATTAACTTAACAAATTACTAATCCTTTCTCCTCGTCTTCAATTTGCAGTTTGTGACTTTGATATGGAAGCACTTCGTGACAATATAGGGAAAAACTGCAGGAATAATTACCAGATGAGAGAAAACCTCTTTATCTAATTTTGAAGTGTTCCACATAGTGTGGAAGAAAAGGGTCCATAGGTCTTTTGTCTCATTTACACATGGGCAAAGGCCACTCTTAGGTAATTTTACAGATCCAGCTGCTGGGATATCAAGGTCTTTGTCTATCATCTATGCAAAAACATGACAACCAGGGAAGATAAGCTGACTACTGGGAAAAGGCTATCATAAGGCGAGGCTTAGAAAGAGACAAGGGCCCAATGCCACTGGGCTTCACCTCAAGTCAGGAAAAGTCTCAGAGAACAACCTCCTATAATCTGTATCCAAGCACATGAAGGACAAGAAGGTAATCAATGTTACTCAACGAGGAACTTCACAGGTATATCATACCTGACCAACTACACAGCCTTCTACAACAAGATGACTGGCTAAGCAAATGAGAAAAGCACAGTGGCTGTAGAACATCTTGACTTTAGTAACACTTTCGACACCATCTACAATGGCATTCCCATTTGGAAGATGAGGATGTAAGGCTGAACAGAGAGACCACTGTATGGGTTGAACATGGGGTAGGTCACTGGGCCCAAAGGACAGTGACCATTGGCTCAACATCAGGCTCATGAAAAGAATAGTGCTCCAGGGGTTGCAAGTGGAAGAAAAATTGTTCAACATCTTCATCAAGAACCTACACAATGGACAGACAGCACCTTCAGGTGATCTGCACAGAACATTATATTAAGAGGAGTAGTTCATGTGCTGAATGTCAGATCTTGAATCGAAAGGAACCTTGTAGAAGGATTTGGCCAACAGAAACCTCCTGGCACAAAGAAGCACAAAGGTTTGTAACTGAGGGGAAACAACTCTGTACATCAGGACAGACTGGGAAACAACTAAAAAGGACTCAAAAGGATTTAGGGTGATCATGGACACTAGGCTCAATAGCAGTCAACACCATACTTGCCCTGTGCATACAGTAAACTCCACATCAGGCTGCATTTGGAGGGCCATGGATAACATATCCGAGGAAAATGCTCTCCCTCTCTGGTCAGCACTGGTGATCACACCTGGAATAGACTGTGTCAGGCTGTGAGAACCTAGTTCAACCAGGATCTGGAGAAAAAGAAGAGGGACTGGCAGAGGGCTACCGGTAGGTCAGAGACCATGAACACAGGACCTGTAATGGGAAGCTGAGGGGAGCTGGGCTTCAGTTTTGCAGACAAGAGGCCAAGTGGAGATCTTACAGCAGCTTCCACCAACTAAATGTAAGGTAGTAAGGTACTAAATGACCTACAGATGTTTCTTGCAAACAAAATTTTTGAAACATCTAACTGATTTCAGTGGGACCAGGATGCCTCCCAGGAGACATTTATTTAAATGTATTTAAAATATTTAAAATGGAAGAAGCATGGTGTAGCCAGGTGCAAGCATGCTAATGGTTGCACTTTATTTTGAGCATATTGCAGTACTCCATCCATCCAACCCAAACCAGAAACTGCTATTGCGATTGCTCTTATCTGTCATGACTGCAGTCTGAATCATTTTACAAAGCAGCCTTAAGTCCTCAGGCTCTAAATTTCAAGGTTTCATTATTAACTTTATATCAAAGTTCTCAAAACACAGTACACACTGAGAACACTGATAAGAGAGTGTAACCTTCAAGTGATTTCACAGACTTTCTCAACACAGAACCTCTGCTCCTGTTGCTGTTTCTAATGGTTTATGGTTCTCATGAGAGAAGCCTTGCCCTTCCAGACAAAATAACATCACTTAATAGAGAATGGATAACAAATGCTTGTGCTTTTAATTCCTTGCAATTAAGTTTTCTCTAGCCAGTAGCTATGGAAGGGCATAGCTGGCATATAAAACTCTACAGTTTTATAGTACTGCAGTAGTGCAGAAATGGCTTTCTAGTGCAAATTCTGGACTTTGCAGACCTGTGTCATATCAGAATGAGATATGAAGTATCTCCATTAACATCTGAATATGTGACAGAAGGTAAGGCTATTCTAGTAAGCATCATGGGAGTATCAGCTTTGCCCCCATTACCAGTGCAAGTTATTAAAAAAAAAAAAAGTAAACCCCCTTGTTAAAATACATAAAGATGTAATAAGAATGGTGATATTCTCCGGCCTGAGTATTTTCATCCTCTGAGTATTTTAATCCATATGCTTCAACTAAAGATAGACCCTGTGTTTTGGAGAGGTTTACCTGAAATAATCGAAACTGGAGAAGGGCAGAAAGGAAGGAAGAAAGGACGAAGGGTGATTCAGGCAGACAAAGCTGTACTTGGCTGTAACTAATGTCAGTTTATGATAAACACAGCAAAGTTAGTGCATAACAAGCACCAAAGCCACCAAGTCATATCTTAAAAACAACCAGATTCAGCAGGGCCTGTCCAGATCACTAGCTGATCAAGCCCTCAGCCAAACCAAGCAACAAAGTAGTTTTTGACTAAAGTTTGGTTTTGGATGAAATGTCAAGTAATAGATACAATTACTGGGGTTTAATTTTTGTTTTTTTAACAAAGTGGAAAGGTAGTAAAAGCTTAAATTTCTTACAAGACTATTTGGATAATAAATTGGCTGAAATCTGTGTGCAACCTGCTCCAGGAGGACCTGCTTTGGCAGGGGGTTGGACTAGATAATCTCCAGAGGTCCCTTCCAACCCCATATCATTCTGTGATTTTGCAAATGATTTTTACCCTGTCATCTTCTTCCCTTTTCTCCAGCTCTGATCAGCGCTGTGCTCAGAGCTCAGTTGTGCTGCCAAGAGTAGGACTGTTCACAGTGTTGGGCAGGTCTTCACATCAGGCAAGGCCAATCTTCCCATTCAGGGAACAAACATTGCACTTTCATGGGATGTCACAGGTGTCTCACGAACTGCCTTATCATACTCTTATGCATGGAGGAGCCCGAATCTAAAAGACATCCTAACCCACCAAGGTGTGCATAACAGGTACTTACAGCTCAGTATTGAAGTAGGAGGTAACATCAGGATCAGGCACACCTGCTACAGCAAAGTTACTGCTCCCAGTGTCAACCAGAATATTTAACTGCCAAAACAGAAGAAAGGAGAGGTGGTTTTCATATCCAACTAAACAAACAAGCAAACAAAATCATTATATTTTTTGTCTAAATTACCTTCAATTTTAAAATGACAATGGAAGTTGTCCTGAAAAACGATACAAAGTGTCATTTTTGGGAAAGATAGGCTGCTGGAGCCCCTTCAAAACAGCTGACCATGCTGACGTGCTTTAAAATAGTCATGTTCCTGAAAGGGGAAAAACCTGCCAAGCCCACATTCACACAGCAGATGAATTCACAAGCATCTCAAATTTCTTTTTGGCCCAACCCATGTCTCGGCAACCTGGTTCGTCCAGGACACAGTCTGAATTGCGTACTGTTTAAAGCGCTGTTTGCCTTAGGGCTTATGAGGTTTCTAGGTAGGGGCTGAGTGCAAGTCTGAGCAGAAATAAGCAGAAGCACGAAGCTGCCTCGTGGCTTGGAGAGCATGGGAACGTTGCCCAGTTTGTCCCGGGCAGCAGCAACCTACCACAGCTTTCACTGCCTTTAAATAGGAAGGATGGGAGATTTATAAACACTGTGAAAAGCATGGATTGAGAGATAGCCTAAGAGCAGGCCACTGGTTTGGTTAATTGGGAGGACGATTTAGGCCAAAAATTGCCTAACAAAAAACCACACGGACAAAATGAGGCACCTCCTTTCCCCGTTTGGCTCAGGTCAGCAGGCTGGTTCACCACAGCTGCGTGACAGCTTGTGCGAGCATGAATCAGAAGGTAACAGCACGGGAGCCAGCAACCAGATGTGGGATCACCTCTTTCAGTGAGACCTTAAAACTACGGTGTTATTAAATGACAATTTAAGTCAGTCAGAGCCTGTACTGCTACCAAAAGCAGTGGTCACGCTTTTTTCCTGCTCTTGGCTGGATGCTTCCTGTGGCTTCTTGGCATAAGCACTAGCACTCACGGGGCTGTGCTGCAAATCAGATCAGGCTCCTCACCTACAGTTACAAAAGAAAATTAGCAATCTGCCATATCAGACAGCTACTTGAAAAGAGATGTTAGGAACAGACATTACAAAAGGGTGATTGCCTCTTTTGGTGACAGTGTGGCCTCAGTTTGGACTAAAATTATTGTGAAATTATGCCCTAGGCAGTAAGGAGCGCCTGCTCCCCAGAAAAATACTAAAGAATTAAGAATTTTCCTGTAGGTAGGACCAAGACATCAGGACTGGGTTGCCTGTGGTTTGACTCTAGATCAAACCAGCCACTTTGTCAGTCCTTATCACTCCTTAAAACGTGAGGTAATTAGAGATCTAGCACTGAAAGTGGATTTGGGAAGGCTAAGAGAGAATGACAGGAGAAACAAATTTTGTGTTGACAAAGGAAGTGGAGAAACGACCAAGCTCAGAAAGGAACATAAAGACAAGGGAGGATAAATATTTGGAGAAGACATGATGAATCTTTAATAGAATTAAGAATGAGGATAGACAAAAAAATTGAGTTGATATTCAAAATCATCTTTGGTTTGCACATGGAGAAGGAAGAAGGAGGTGGTTGCCATTGTTTTACATATTTAATATAGTATGGGACTGGGGAGTTCTGAAATTAAACCATGAACACAAAACCAACTAGTAATTCTGTGGAACTCTATTTTGAACTGCATGCACACTGTTATTGGTATTCCCAGTCCTAATCATGCAAAAATTTCAAGACCAAAAAGAAAGAAAGCCACAAACTTAGTTATTTACCCGCCTTACTACATCCAAGATTTTAGATTAAGCGGAGACAATACATTACAATTATTTTGCAACCACATACACAGACATTCAAACATAGACATTTAAAAGCAAAAGGATACCTACAAGCTCACTTGCTGAGGCTTTAAAAGAAAGTAAGAACCTCTGAGGCAGACTTGTAATAAAATCCAAAGTTTGCTGCATACTTTATTTCAATAATATCAAAAGCCTAATGTTTTGTCAACTACCTAACAAAGGAATAACTAATAATTTTTCCCCCTCTCTGGTATAAAAATTATACTAAAAATAAATAACAAAGAGCAGCTACAATGTGTGCATCTATCAGGACTAACAAAAGTTGCCTCGAAGGGGTGCTGCAGGGCTTAAATTAATTAGCCTTTCCAAGGCAGTCTGTGATGCTTGAGTAATGGGCACTATACATCAGCTGCATAAATACTCGTAGGTGTTGCCCTAGCTTCAGTAATATTCATGACACCATACACGGAGCAGTGCTTCGAGGGGAAAAAACCAAAACCAAACAAGGCCCCAATCACTAAATATGACATATATGAAAGATACTTTACCCCCACACCTAAAATACAATGTTATCATCAAAGAATTCACAAATCACTGAAGAAAAGGGCAAATTTACTACCCACAGTACAGAGCAAATCAAGATTTCCGAAAGAAAATAGATATCCCACACACACACAAAAAAAAAAAAAAGAAGAAAATACAAAGCCAGCTAACCATGCAAGCACCAGCCCACTCGGACACAGCAGCATTCACATGACAGATCGTTATTGAGGCTGACATTCTCTATCCGCATGTTTGTGCATAATGAGATGCAGGCAGCAAGGGCAGACACTGATTTATTGTAGTCCTCACAATAGTGCCAGTGATTAGCAGCTCATTTTGGGGTGGATATAACTTACTGAGTTCTCTTTCTCTCCTGGCTACCCTTTGGGTCTGAATTTTCTTTAGTGCCTTCACGTCTCATTAAGAACCTCTTTCATGTTGTCACCACTGGAGCCTACTTTATTCCATACTGCCTGCTGCCTGTTTAATGGTGCTGCTGGAGGAGCTTCAGGCAAGCCCCAGCAAGTCATAGGGTGGCAACCCAAGGAGCTATGGTCTAGGGCTGCCCGTCCTGCTCCATCTCCAGAGGTCAGCCCTGCCCTCTCCCAAAAGATGAAGCTAAATGCACTGGGCACTCACTCCCCAGCTGCTGCCCGGCTTACGAACAAAAACCAAAATCAAGGGCACCTCCACTTGATCTACTGAGCCACGCTCTGTAACAGCTGGAAAGCGGTCACACCTCTCTGTGCCTTTACCTTTCTGCCACGGGGACAGAAGACCCTGAAGCCAAGGCAGAGCCAACAACGGTGGAAGTGTCCTCTCCAGCTGCCTCCTCATGAAGCCCCAGAGATGGTGAATCTCGCGGGCAGGTGGAGCAGGTTCCTTGGGTTTATTATGGCCACCTCGCGCAAATCACTCCCTGTCACTGGGAGCTGATTATTTAGCGATCACCCTGTGTTGTCAGAAAGTGTCAGATGATGTCAGATTTTGTGAAAGTCAAGGTTGGAGGGACACAGCTGAATGAAGCTGGGAAGGAAAAACTGCCCAAAGACTGCTGTCGGATCACATGCCCAGCATTAAAAACAAGAAAAAACGACTTTCTGTTCACTTTTGGAGGCACAGAAGGAAAGCCTTGGGGTTTTTTTTAATTGTGTCTTCCAAGTTCAATTTTAGACCTACACAGCAGAAAGCAAGTGCAAAAGGCCAATTTTTTTTCCCCCGAAGGTCACCTTTACCACAGCTGTGGGACATAAAATCCATACCTAGTACCATACCTAGAGATTAATTTGCTGGATGCATTTCCTATACGGAAATAGTGTGAATATTAGTAAGAGGTTCATAAAGATTCCGAGCTATAGAGTAAGCAAGATAGTAACATCCACCTCTGCCGTGACAAACTTGCAGAGGAAATCTGACACCCCGTCTATATGCCTTAAATTGTGCTTATAAAATGAAACAAATCCCAAACTGTTTAACTGAAAGTCAGGAATATCGAAAGCAAAAGCCTCCTTAGGCCATGCATTTTACATATTATCTACTCTGAAGGGGTAGAGACACTGAAATAAACACAGTAACGATTTATTTAAACTGGAAGTCAAACATATTGTCAATATTTCAAGGATCCCTCAAACTTTCCAGTGCTTGATTTAGCGCCAACATCAAAGAGCACTTACTGTATGCTATCCTGCCTCAATAATTTAACTTACCATTATGTCTTTAATATTTTTAAGCTTTCGATTGCTGCACATTTATGTATTTTGATATCAGAAAAAAAAAAAAAACCTGCCTATTGATCTGTCATCTTTTTTTCATTCAGCAAAGCTTCATCTGCCTGTGGTTGGGGCACCTGCCCTATCTGTTACAGCAAGTGGCGTCAATACAACGTCATCAACACTGGGCATTATCTATGCCTCATTTAACTGCCTGGTGAACAGCAATTTGCAGTTATCCCACCATGCATTCAGAAAGTGACTTCCTTCACATTTTCAAGAAAAAGTCATAAAATGTAGCAATCATTCAGATTTTGCTGCAGAGAGGTTGCTAGCATTCTGTAGCAGGGACAGACCTTGCTTCTGTTCTGATCTCCTTACACCTCCTCAGAATTTGTGTAAATTTCTCTTTCCCATTTTAGTTTGAGGTTGGGAGGTTTTGGTAACTTTCAGAAAAATACACAAAAGAAATCCCATAAGCTACAGTGCATAATGCATTTCTTTGAAGCAGCTCTCTGCATGATTTAGCATACACAGCCTTTTCCAGGTGTGGAATCCTAGGGCTTGCATGCAACCCTGTCGTGCTGTTGCTTTTGATGTGATTCCGTGGGTAACCCATATTGTGCTTATAATAATCTTCATCCCCATTAAAAGACCATGGAAAAATCCACTGTAGTTTTTTTTTTCAAGTTCTGATTCTTTTAGGTCAAGCAATAAAGTTTCACGACCAGACAGAAGAAACCAGACTACAAAAATATATTTGGCTCTTCATCCCTGCTTCAGCTGAAACATGGGAGAGGGAAAAAAAAAAAAAAAAAAAAGGAGTAAGATTTGCACAGATAGAGCCATAAATATAATAATCAATCTCATTCAGCCTTGTGTTTACTCTGGGGTTCAGTCAAAAGCTTCATGATAGACAATTGATAGTTTCCACTGCACAAGCCAGCAGACCAAAGAAGCTGGCTCCGTAAGAGTTCATGATGAAAACTGCAAGTGATCATGCCTTCTATGGGATTCGAACTTGGCCCAAGAGCACCCCTTTCTTTGCCCTTGTCTCCCATCTCAAATAAAGAGAGCAACCAGTCCACACTAGTAACATTCATATGCTGTTCAGAATCTCGTCCTGCTGTGCTTTCATGACTTCTCCCACACATGCACTTAAAATAGGGTTTATAGTCCTACTCTGCTTGATGGAGTATGTCACACAGTGAACTATCTCAAAGTAAAAAATTTTTTTTGTCCACATGTAGAGACTATAAATAGGAAGCATCCCATTGCCGGCTCATGAGTTGTTACCACACATCATGATGATGTAACTGGCTTAGGAGAAGTTCACCCCATGTAATAACCTCTGAACTTGTAACATCTCTTTAACTCCCTCTCTTTCTTATTTTGTCCTACACATAATAAACCCTACAGAAAATAATTTGCGAGACAGTGCTTAAATAAAGGTGCAAAGAAGTGCTACATTTCTTGTTAGGGATTAGCAGCTAGAAATCATTTGGGTAACAGCTCTTCTTTTTCGAGCTGGTTAATAGATAGGAAAATTAGTTGCCAATTTAAATACTGCCTCATTTAACACAACAATTCCTAATTACATTATCAACCCATCTGGCAAGAGTTGCTTACAACCATCACGCGAAAAAGAAAACACTAGCAACCAGACGCTGTGTTTGCCCACAGTTATTACGTGTTATGCACAGACTGTCATTCAGGTTAGTTCAGCAATTTGTTTCTACAAATTATTAAAGTTACAATATACAGCGACTTTTTAAGCAGAGATACTGTATGCTTTTTTTTTTCCTGGGTTGTAATTAGCATTTACAGCCTACTTTCTAATAAACTCAGAAGGCTAGGCTTTAATATAGGTTCTTCATCTGTTCCTCTTAAGATACAGAAATAAAACCTAATTAGAAGATGAGTTAAGAGGAATCTTTGGAAGCGTTTCTAGATGCAGAGGCCTGCAAAGTTAGACATAAACTGAAAAAAGCCTCCACAAGAACACATTCTGCTTGCAGAATTATATGTCTTTTGCTGAACAGGTAAGACGGAAACCAAAAAAGGGTAAGCTTGTTGGTCTCTACGACAGACTGGCACACTGCCCCCCAACAGTGGGGCGGTGATGGGACTCTCCCATTTTCATTGATCATAAGCAGTCCCCAGACTGGAGCAGCCCAGTCCTCATTGCTCTGCAGCACTTCACAGAATGGTTGAGGTTGGAAAAAAACCTCTGGAGGACATCCAGTCCAACTCCCTGCTCAAGCAGGGCCACCTAGAGCCAGCCGCACAGGACCATGCCCAGATGGATTCTGAGTACCTCCCAGGATGAAGACTCCACAAAGTCCTTGGGCAGCACGCACCAGTGCTTTGTCACCCTCACAGAAAAAAATGTGTTTAGAGGGAACCCCTGATTTTCTGTTTGCACCCACTGCCTCTGGTCTTGACAGTGGTCACTCTGGAAAGAGCCTGTCTCTGTACTCTTTGCACCCTCCCTTCAGGCATTTATATAGATCAGGGAGATCCATCTGAGCCCTTCTCTTCTCCAGACTGAGAAGTCCTAGGTCGCTCAGCCATGCCTCACATGCTCCAGTTCCTTAAATGTCTTCACGACCCTTCGCTGGACTCTCTCCAGTATGTCTCTCTTTTACTGGGGAGGCCAGAGCTAGACATAGCACTCCAGGTGTAGCTTCGCCAGTGCCCAGCAGAGGAATCCAGAAAATAACAGCTTTTTGGCTGACAGCAACTGGTAATGCTGGAGAAGCACCCCACCAAGAGCTGAATGATGCTCTTCAGCTTGGACAGCATCAAACCTCACCTTTGAGGAGGTGGAGGAGGAAGGGGGAACCCCACATGTTATGCCCAGTCTGAGGAGAAAGACTATTTCCTGTGGTGCCCTGAGGGAGGTGACCTCACCAGTGAAAACAGGTCTATTTGCTACTACCTTCCAAAAAAATCCTCCTGTAGTTGTAAGAAGCGTTTAACCATGCAGCTGAGATAAGAGAGTTGCTGTAAGAAAGAAAAATGGAATGGAAAATAATGATTTACTAATGCCATTTGTTCAGCGGGTGGTGCCTACGGTTCACTGCAACGTCATGCTGGGGACGCAGGGGAAGGTGATTTACTGCAGCATGGAAATTCAGCCAAACAGGAAATCAAATATATCACCAAAGATAATTCCTGCTTTCACAATGGCAGAAGTATGTGACAGAAACTGTGGCGTGTTTGTAGGTTGTGGAGTAAGCAAGAGAATAAATGGCTAATGGAGGATATGGAGGATCTTATGGGCAGCAGCAGATCAAGCCCCCCCGGAACCTGTTTGGTGTTTGCTGCTATTCCCTTCATCACATTCCCAGCTGGCATCAGGACCTGGGATCTGAACCCATATCTATACTATCTTTAAATTCACTCTTCTCCAGACACCTAAAACACACCTATCCCTTGACATTCTCACACCTGGTCTGGGCCCAGCAGAAGACAGAGTCTTTGCCCTCAATCTTTTCAAGATCTGCACCGCTAGACTGGGAGGAATACTCTTTTTTTTTTTTCCCTCTTTCTCTGAAAAGCAATAATCTCTTTCTTTGCCAGAAGATTACAAAGTACTATCTGGATTAGCCAATCTATCCGTGTTTAAGAGCACTGCGTGCTTCTGTAGTTGAGATTTGTATTAAAAACACAAATGCTAAAATGACTGATTGCGCTGAAGTATAAACTTGCTAAACTAAATTGTGAGTTGAAATATGAGCATCTGACTCTGGGACTGATGAATAGTCATTTTGAAGAGAAATATTACAGGAAGTGCTTTATATATATTATCATTTTGACAATAAGGGAAGGCTATTATGGTTTAAAGACAAAAAAAATAGTCAGCCAATCAATCCTGGTAACAAAACAAAATATCTCTTCTTCATTTCTGTGCTCTCCTTTCTGCCAATGCCTTCAGCTCCCTAAAAATTAGCATTCTTTCTGCACATGCTGTCTCATGTGGTATCTTATTTTTCAGGCTGAAATTTATTTGCTATGTCTAGATTTATCATACAACACATCCATCCTATTCATGCTATATGAACATGCTTTGCTGTTGAACATGAGCTATTACTTGCTTATCTTAGAGCTGCGTGAATCGCAGCAATTTTGTCTCATTGCCTTTTCAGAGAAGATTAAACTTTTTTTTCCTCTTTTTTTTTTTTTTCCCCAGAGACAAGTCCCTCTCCTCTATCACACTCTGGAGCTGACAAAAAAATAGGTATGTGAAACAACCCTCTAATTCACATAAACCAGCTACAGCTGAAGTCATGCCTTGCTTTAGGTATTGGGTTTTAAGGAAAACCTGGACTAGTTAGAAAAAGTTCAGTAACAACAATAATTCAGAGGTCTAGAAAAGTGTCACCTGTAAATAACCATTGGCAGGCTTGGACTGGTTTGAGAAGACTGAGAACTGTGACAATCTTTTAACAGACATGTCATTGCCACAGAGACCCCCTGGGAGCCACATCTTCCAGAAAAAAGGGATTTCATTTGAGCCAACTGATATCTTCATTAGTCGTTTCCATTGTAGCAGTAACGCACACTAACATCAGGTATAATGTTCATTCTTTCTAAAGCAATAGGGCACCTAGATGCTCAAAATCTGAGTAAGGAAAATCTATATATTTCCTATATTTATACTAAACACATTCTTGAATTGAAAGATTAATGAGTGCCTAGATAAATGGAAGATTAAAAAAACCCTACTAACACACACTGAAATTCAAGAATGAATACAGGAGACATCGCCAATTTATACTTAAGAACGCACAGAGCTCTTGTTAAATCTGAAAGCATGTTTCCACCTGTTATTAGGTGTATAGGAATTAAATCCATCAATTTTCTGCTAATTACAGTACAGCATTGATGAGACAAGGGAGACTGTAAGCTGAATGCCACTGGGACCAACTCTCATATCTAACAGCAAGCCTCATGAGGAATCCCAGTGCCCACGCAGCTTTGGTTCAGAGACAGGCTACAGCTACGGTCTGTGCCACATCTGAATTAGTAAGCGTCTCATCCAGAGTTCATCCCTCCCTCCACAGAAAACACAGTTGCCAAAGGTGTCAGAGATACAGCTATTAATTCAATAATTCAACAGCTAAAGTGAAACTGAAGAAACGCTTGAAGTCTGTCTCTATGAACAGCTTGACTTTCGGAGATACACTTGTGAATGCCATGACAGATTTCAAGGACACCTTCTCAACCTAAACCTTTTTCTTGCTTTGAAACCACTGCATGTAACCACCGCAAAGCAGACCTGCTGGGCACTGCTTGGTGGGACTCTGAACTCTTTGGAGCAATGGCCAGTCACATCAGATGGCTACTAGTCAACAGAGCTATGGGTGCTGAAGGAGGACCCACTGAGGAGAGGGACAGCTTCTAGCTCTGTAGTAAATAGGAGGGTGATGGAGACAGGCAAAGGGCTGCACAACTGTATTTCACAATGCAGGGGCACGCACACCAACGGCCAGCAAAAAGGGGTTTTGCTGTCCCTAAATGGCTCCCTCAGCAAGCCTCTATGCACCTCTGCTCTCACACTTAACCACAGCCTGTCTCGTTTCATTCCTGAAGAAAACCACTGCCAATTTTTTTTTCAGTTGACCTGAAGCTAAACTTTCTCTGTGAAAAAAAAGACAACCACCTCACTGAAAAAGAACAAATCACTCACCTCAGGTGTCTTAGGTTAAATGTCTGTGTAGTGGGTTGACCTTGGCTGGATGCAAGGGGCCCACCAAAGCTGTTCTATCACTCAAGCCTCCTCAATTGGACAGGGGAGAGAAAATATAACAAAAGGCTCGTAGGTTGAGGTAAGGACAAGGAGAAATCACTCAGCAATTGCTGTCATGGCCAAAGCAGACTTGACTTGGGAAAAAAAAAAAGTTTAATTTATTACCAATCAAGTCAGAGTACAATAATGCAAAATAAAAAACAAATCTTAAAAATACCTTCCTCCCAACCCCTCCCTTTTTCCCAGGCTCAATTTCACTCCTGATTTCTCTGCCTCCCCTGCTCAGGGGTGCAGGGGGACAGGGAATGGGGCCGTGGTCAGTTCACTACATGTTGTCTCTGCTGCTCCTTCCTCCTCAGGGGAAAGGGCTCCTCACACTCTTCCAGTGTGGGGTCCCTCACACAGAAGACAGTGCTCCACAAACTTCTCAATATGAGTCCTTCCCATGGGCTTTAGTTCTTCATGACCTGCTCCAATGTGGGTCCCTTTTACAGGGTGCAGTCCTTCAGGAACAGACTGCTCCAGCATGAGTCTGCCATGGGGTCACAAGACCTGCCAGCAAACCCGCTCCAGCATGGGCTCCTCTCTCCATGGGGCCACAGCTCCTGCCAGGAGCCTGCTCCAGCGCAGGCTTCCTATGGTGTCACAGCCTCTTTCAGGCATCCACCTGCTCCGGCACGGGTGCTCCACAGGCTGCAGGTAGATATCTGTGACACTGTTAACCTCCATGGGCTGCAGAGAGACAACCTGCCTCATCATGGTTTTCACCATGGGCTGCAGCGGAATCTCTGCTCCAGTGCCTGGAGCACCTCCTCCCACTCCTTCTTCACTGACCTTGGTGTCTGCAGGGCTGCTTCTCTCACATATTCTCACTCCTCCCTCCAGCTGCAGTTGTTATTGCTCAGTGTCCCGTCCCAATCCCCCCCCCGCCTTCTTAAATATGTTATCACAGAGGTGCTACCATTGTCACTGATGGGTTCGGTCCTGGCCAGATGCGGGTCCATCTTGGAGCTGATTGCCATTGCCTCTGTTGGACATGGGGAAAGGTTCTACCACCTTCTCACAGAAGTCACCTCTGTAGCCACCCCGCCACCAAAAGCTTGCCACACAAACCCAATACAGTCTGCTACATCTGTTCCACTCACCAGTACTACTTACGGCACAGTAGTACTTCCTCTAAAAAAGCAGTGTCTTATGTCAAACAATTTTGGAGAGTTTTTTTAGGAAAATAATAAAAATAAAAGAGGAGAAAGGGACTCATCGTGCTAATAAAGAATACAATACAGCTTTCAGAATATGATATCCAAGGAGGGCTTTTTTTTAAAAGGAAATTAAATCAGTAAGCTTGCGTTAATGTATTATAACCAGTGAATGATTACAGTTAGAAGCTGCATACAGTTCAGAATTTCAATTTTATGAGTCTTTTGCTCTCCCAACTTAGCTTCTAATTTATTTTGTCAGGTCACTCTTTTCTTTACCTCTATTGTTTGTTAGACTAGAGATACTGCTGGCCAAAAAAAAGGGCATGTTTAGTTCTTCTTTACCTAGCTTCCTAAGTCCTACACTATATATAAAAAAAAAAAATGTGTTGAAACTAAAGCAACAACCCTCCAACTGCAGTATCTGTAAGACTGAAACAGTTTTACACATATGCACCAAGCCAAACTGTACTAAGCAAACTCAAGAAGGCCTGAACTGACTAACCTTTAAACCTTCCTCATGCTTCCAGGCCATGAGTCACTGCCCATGTTTACTGTGCCATTTGGAAATAACAGAATTAATCAAGGACCACCTTTCAAGCTTCAACACAGCTTATGAAGCCCATTCCTAATGCTCTTGAGCATAGGCTAGGAGGTATCTCCAGCCTCATGAGTGCTGTACTTTTTTTTTTGGTACTCTACCCTTTGTCAAAGACACCACAGTCCCCTTGCCCGTCACCAGCAGGCAGAACCATCTCAGGAGAGGTTCAGTCTCATTCCTGTATTTCTACCTCCCTTAAAAGGTCCCTCTCTCACCAAAGATCTGAACTTCAATCTCAAATTTAAATTAAAAAAAAACACCTTGGATTTCAAATTGAACTGGAGATATGAAACTAAGAGCCAAAGCTGCTCCTGCAATGTTTAAGAAGCTTTTGAAGGCAACAACTAACTTTGAAAAAGGCTACATTTTGGAGACAGGCAGGAAGAAAAAGAAGTTTGCAGGACAGCAGTGAGAAAAATCAGTGTTTTGAGAAGGCTGCACGCCAGGTCTGATCTCTTCCCCCTCCTCTAGCCGTCAGCTCACTCTCGCAGTGACATGATTCTTTTCAAGTTTTTTTCCCCTCCTCTGTCAAGATGTTAGTTTTGGAGATGGGTGTTTGTTAGCGAAGGTTTTTCAAAGCCTGGAGAGCTGCGAGGAGGAGAGGTGAAGGCAGAACACTCCTGACACATCAGGTCGACCCGTTCTACCCAGAGCAGGCTGTTCCCAGCCGTGCTGCCGTACCCACACAGTGGGGCCGCTCATTAGAATGTCCTCCGAGCTGCACTTACTGCCTGCTTTCAGGAAAGGCTTGCTTACGTTTTTTTCAGTGTTTTTCTTCAGGAAGGACACTGCATGCTTATATGGTATATATACCATATGGATAAGCATAATCTTTCTGTGATTTTCTCTATCCATGTACTGCAATGGTGAAATGACCAACCTTCTCAAAACATAGAAGCCAACGGACGTGATTCCATGGGAAACCCCACCTTGCTGCTTTCATGGCTGTGAAAGAAACCTCTCCCTCCTGGAGGCCAGGATACTATAGACAGTCCCATGTTCACACACTGGGATCCCTGGAATAGCCAAGATTGTTGGATTGTTGGACATGGAGTGGTAAATAAATTAGCACACACCCAGGTTGCCCAGGGAGGTTGTTGAGGCCCCTTCCCTGGAGACATTCAAGGTGAGGC
>BJBW01008739.1:154652-176844 GCA_004320125.1 Scolopax mira
ATGATTCTATGATTCTGGAAAACCAACTATGAACTCCCTGTACTTCAAGACATGACCTCTGCTATAAAAATGCCACAACTTGTTCTTCAGGACTGGATTTGCAGCACTGCCAGATTTCCTTCAACATACACGAGAGCTGCTACAACATTTCATATTGCCAAACTGGGACATTCCAGCCTGGGGAGCAGAAAAGACTGGTCCCATCTTCTAACCCCTTTGAACCACCTCCACCACACTTGCCATAGCAGCTCTCACCTCCGTTCCTCCCTTTCCGCCCAGGAACAGCTGCAATCCCATGCTTTCCACACCCACTGGGCTGCTGCTCTACGGATGGCAAAGGGACACGACTGGATCTGCTGCTGCAGGCAAGGGAAGGGAGGGAAGAGGTCAGGGGGAGAGAGTAGGAGGGGAAGAAAACAAAGAAATAGTAAAGCAAGCCCAGCTATGTCAAGCACAAGGACTGGAATTCAGTTATTCTGATTGTATTCCCAGCTAGAAAAGCTGCAGACATCTCTGGGGAACAGCACAGGGTCAGGCAGACACCCGCTGGTCCGTGCCATCCTAAGCGACCACATGAATGTATGCAGGTCTCAGAGCACAAACAAGGTGATGCAACTCTGGTGTTTTTATTTCCCTGGTAATTAATGAAGGGAATACAACAAACAGAAGGCTTTGCTCCCCATTCCACCTGACCTATTTAGGATATTACCAAGGAGCTGGATTTGATTGTCATCATGGGTATTTCTTGGAATTATACAGGGGAGTTCAAAGGCACAAACAGAAAACAGCTTTCCACTCCATAATACCAGGAAAGACTATTTGGTTGGGGTGGGGTGGGGTAGGGAGGGAAGCAAAAAAAAAATATGCTGTTAAACAATGTCACAATGACATGTTTGATTTATTAAAAAGAAGAAAAATATTTAAAATTCATATTTATTCTAACATTTTTTCTTAAGATATTGGGCAGGACAATTTGAAATGCAGATTTGATTCTCAAGTGAATTAAGATGTGGGGTTTTTTTAATATATATTTTTTTTAAAAAAAAAGCAGCAGGGTTCCCCCCCCCCCCCCCCCCCCCGATCAGACTCATTTATTTTTCTCTCTCTTTTTCAAACATGCACACTTTACTCTTTACCCTGGCTAATACTGTAGAGGCAGCAGCTCTGGGAAATGAACTAGCTTTGCCTGTGGCCCATACATCATTACAATTGTTAACCAAGTTCCACTATAAAAATCTTTATTACACAGGAGAACACAGAGGCATGCAAGAACACAGCTTTATTTTCAGATACCAGGTTGAGTTTGTAGGGCAGGAAGTTAAAAGACTTTTTTTATGCTCTGAGGTTGATGAAGTCTGCTACTACATTCTGCAGCATCACACAGAAGACAGCTTCCCTCTATCCATTCCTCCACATCTCAGCTTGTATGTAGGACTAAGCTGACTTCTACTTCAGCCAGGGGTTACAACCCACTATCTTATGATGATACCTCAAGTCCTACAGTAGCCCAGGGCTCTGCACTACGAGGAAGGCAGCAAGCGTAGCCATGACAGGCTGGAGCTGATGGTGCTGAGGCTACTGGAATTGTGGAAGTTTGCCCATTAGCAACAGCAAACGTTGTTGGTCACACCTGCTGTGGAGCAAGTTTCCAAACCTGAACGAAAACATGCAGGTATTATCACCAGTATTTGGTCACTTGCCAAGAAAAGGTTAACCCAAAGGCTCAGCAGAGCACAAATGGAAGTTAATTTTAGCTAAAATGTGTAACATGTGCCAGCGTTCATAACTACAGCTGCTGAGAAATTTTCTGAGCTTTTTTTCCCCACCCATACATTATTTATCTCAGCAGTCCAAATGCAAAAATCTGGCACTTGGGATCATGTGAAATGTTTGTGTTATTCCCTGAAGGACTTTGCATCCGTGAAGTAATGAGAAGATTACCCTGTGACAGACAAACTGAAGCACTGTGACTGCATCAGATGTTATCTTGCTACAGCACTTCTCAGACTGCTGGAAAGCGTGACCACTTTTGGGCTCCTCTGTCTTATTTTGCAACCTGAGAGTTTCCGAGAAGAATTAATTAAATAAAAATCTCTTTAGTCACAGGAAAGTTATCAGTGGGACTGATGAATCATTTTCTGACATGCCTCACATTTCACTCTTACCCATAACAGACATCTACTAAACATCACAGCGAATGAAAGCATAGGTCTTTCCATACCACGTTTAAGCAGAATGGTAATATTGCCCTGAAGACCTTCCGGATTGGTATAGCATGCTCTGTCTTGGACAGATGTTACAACTGTTAATTTCTTATGCGGTGAACACTGACAGTCTAGGTTTCTGTATCAACAGGTACCATAACAGAATTTTGTAAATAAAGTTTCCAATTAGTTAGGGAAAGACAAAAAAAAAGAGAGAGAGAGAAAAAACCTCTCTCAAAATTTTGCAGTTGCAATTTTGAAAATAGATCTGAAGCCTGCAGTCAAAATAGATATCCTAGTATATTATTTTCTGTAACAAAACTATTGCTGCCACAGGCAATCTTCAACATTTACCTTCAGCTGTCCTCATCTCTTTTTTCCTTCCCTAATACCACAACAAAAATTTTCAAGGGGGGACACGCAGGACCCAACTTTCCTTACAATGGCTGAGCAGATAAGCCTTTTGTTACTGTATAAGGCCCAAATGGCTGATCTTCTCTGGTATGAAGCTTCTTATGGAAGCAAAGTAAGAAACAGAAATTCTCACATCTGACCTTGATGTGAGCCTAAGCACGAGCCACAGCACCACGGCAGGCTCTGTGGCACTCTTCTATGGGCCACTCTCACAGGCAGGTCCACAAACAAATATCAAGGAATTACCTGAGAGATGGCCAACAAAAAGATCCGAGATTACTTTTATCCTGTCAAACGGCAGGAGCTGGCCATTTAATGAGAGAAGGCTTGCTCTTCCTCCCTCAAGCGGGGAGGTGACTCTCAGTTCTTGAGAAGTCATCTGTTTTTCTTTAAAACAAAAATGCCAACAGTGGGAAAGAGTAGTGTTACCATGCAGTTTTAGTTCCATGGGAATGGATTCATTTATGTCTTCAAGGAGGAGAAGCTTACCAAGTGTTACTGCAGTGTTAATACCTGTCCTCTTTTAAAATAAGACCAGACTAGCAATGACTTTGAGACAAGCATCTGCCCTAAACACTGTTAAGCAGCCTAGCTTAACAGCAGCTTTTGCTAGGAAGTAGGTACAAAAATATACCAACCCTAAAGCTAAATAAAATCAACTAATTTTAGTACTCACAAGCTGAGCAAAGAGGACAAAATCTGCAAGTAATTTATTTTTCACAATCTCAAATTGTTAGTAAGCAGTGGTGAGGAGAAAAAAGGATTGTAGAGTGCAATTACTGTCTTAACAGATTCCCTTCAAAGGAGCCTTTTAATTATGACACATTAATTGTATTCAATGAATTGTAATTTTCACTTGAATAAGATTTTTTTCCCCCACCTAGCTTATTTTCCTCAAATTCCCATTCCACCGCACTCCACAGGTTTCATCTATTTGTGGAGGACTCTTAAAAAACTGAAACAAAGGATTGGAACATCTGTCCCCTGCTGCCCTCCCCGTAAAGTACTCTGAAGACATAAAAAGGCAGCGAGAGCAGAAGGAGGAGAGACAGGCAAAAGGAAGAATGATGGAAGAACTCTGAGGGAGGAGAGAGAAGAGGTGGGGAAAAAGGCATTATTTTATCAACCCTTGGCAAAAGAGGGAGCAAATGTTGACTCTGGCCCCAGGTTTTCTGAAGTCACGTGAGCCGACTGTGCTACGTGACCGCTCTCCTACGAGCGCGTCTGAAAACCCATTGGAGACCCATGCTTGGAGAAGCCCACTGAAAGGGCTGGGTCCGCAGGCAAGGGAAGGTTCTTTGTGGCCAAACTTTCATCCCAAGTGGGAGAAGTTTGCCAAGCTCCTCAACGAGACTCTGGGGAGGTTCTGGGCTGCTGCAGCCTTTGCTGTAGCAAAACCAAAACCCAAGATTGATGTAGATGTGCTCAAGCTACATCGGGTGGCAGTAATGGAGCTCACTGTGTGTTGCAGAGCCACCCGGAAAAGCACAGTAGACCACTCTTGAAGAGGTCCCTGTTGTCACAAACAGACCGTGACCCACCCAAGTTAGCTGGGTTCTGCTAGCTAGCTTCACACAGTCCAATCGCATGGATGGCTGCAGTGTAGGCATATGCAGAGGAGACTCATAATCAGATAAGTCAGTATTTTAAAACTAAGGGAGTTCATGTGCAAAAAAAAGTGCAAATAAAATCTATTTTAGTCTTGGGCTATTTCAAGTGCTTTGGAGGACACTGAACTAACAGATATAAATTCAAATGTAAAACTTTTGATTTTGACTGGTGTCTGTAGAACACATACAGCATTTGCTTCACAAGATTAGATCTACATAGGAAAACCAGGCTGGAAAGCAGAGAGATACATGACAGTCCCATCAATGGCAGGGAAAAAACACTTCCTTTTTCTGAGTGCCTAATCTGGGTAGAAATAGGAGCAACAAGTTCCTTCACTTATTTACACGAATTATGATTAAATCTGTATTTTACAGCCAGTAAGATAAGGAGCTGATCCCTACTGGAGATCCACATATGAAAGGGTATGCTATTGTATCAGCTTCCTTTTTCGAATGTAGCTATACTTGACAATGACCAGATCACATTTTGTGTTAGACTCCTGCACCTACAATAAGTGAGAAATTTTCAAAGATAATAAAAAGTGGAGGCAGTGTAATAGGTAGCATGTCCTCAGACTCAAAGTCGTAAGTGCCCTTCACAATAATAAAGACCCCTGCAGCGTGTGTAGTAGTTCTTAAACCTGTCTTGCCAGACACTATCCCTAGAGGTTACAGCCCTCTGGTTAGAGGAAGGGGGGGTTTCGAACCAAAAAAACAACCCTCCCAAGAAAAAAAAATAAATAAAAATTACTCCTTCCTTAATAATTCCAAACATACAGGATTTTCACATGGGCTTTCTTTTGTCCACTGATTTATTTTCATCTCACTTCTACTCCAATTTCCAACTAATTTACTCCTTAGTAACAAGCAAAACAGTTTTTTGCTCACCCTCTATTTACTCCTTCCAAATTTAACTAAATCTTTTGTCTTGGTATGGAATGAAATGTGAGGAGCGGTAAAAAGTGTAAACCTCACACCTACTGCCACTACCCATGTTCCTCACAACAGATGTTCTGCCCTGACCCACCAGGATCTGAACACATCATTGCTGTGATTGGTGACCCTAGATAATAAAGCTCCCACCATTTCTCTGAAGGAGAGAAAGTGCCTCTACAGAAGCAGTTGGTGGGATTCTAATCCGACTAACCCTACGAGAGGAGCACATCCTGAGGAACGACCATGATGAGCCTCTTCCATTCAGTGTCATTCATCACATAGACATCACAGGCCATTGCAGCCTTAAAAACACAGCAAGGCAAAGCCTTACTACAAAACACTAACTGTGCTATACTCAGGGCAACTGCAATGTAATTAATACTCGTGTTTTGGGTTATTTTTATAGTACAGGCTCCACTACCTCCACTCAACCCCTTTTGCGAGGGCTAATTTTGTATGGAAGGAGGTGCCAGAATGCTAATTTGTAAAGGCAGGGACCTTTCTGTCAACCCAAACCTGTAATGTTTGTTTGCTTTGTCTTTGGTCAAAAATACATTACACCCCACCGCACCACAATACATCACTGTATTAGTCCTGTTTTAGGACTTTCAGGACCTTGTTCTTTCTATTTTGCAGACATACAACAACAACCACCACCAAAATCTACACAACACATCATATAACAGGAATACTTTGCATTTCAATAGTACTTCCATTAGCAGTATCTGGAAAAATTTTGACACCAGGACCTCAAAATACTCCAATACACCACAGCACATGTCTTTTCTCCTGAACCCTTCCTTTTTTTTTCAGTTTTCATAAAGAGCTCAAAAATAAACACAAAAGACACATGTAATTATTTAAAAAAAGAAACAGAGAGAGACTCGAGTTGGAGCTTGCCTTCTGGTATTTGAACCTGGAAGGATCACATTTTCAAAACTTCTTGTATCTAGAAAGGCAGTAACCCCCCTTTCATCAAAATTAAGAAAGCAGAGCTTAGCTTCTTCGGGAATAGCATAGTGCCACAAATCAGCCCTTATCACCTAATATAGCAAGACTAGTGAAGTGATGAAATTACAAGAGCAGTTGGATCTTTCCTCACAATCTTCATTCTGTCCAACACTCAGGAAATAACCATCAACAATTAAGGAAGAATGGCTGGCGTGTTCAGAAATTGCTAATGTGTCTGTTCATCACCTTCGAAATGCCATGCTATAAATTATAAGAGTCATAACAGACTTGAGATGTCTAATATAAATCCTTCTTTGTCCTTCTTTTCTTTAACAGATGGAGGAAATTGAAGGAAAGATAACCTCCCAACAATCAGATAGAAACGCAAGTTTGTGTTTCGCAGTGAAGACCCTTAGACCCAACATTCAGAGTGACCTTAAAACTTCAGAACGAGTTTACAGAACAGGGTTTTGCTCACCCCCCGCAGAGAACAAACTGCCATTAGGAAAAACAATACACCAAACCTCTTCATGCATAGAATGACAAATTGACGCTGAAATTTCAAAAAGGAGCTGTGGCATTTGGAACACAAGTCAGATCCTATCGTGGTTTCAATAACCTGCTAATCAGACCACAGCTACGTGACTCTCAGCAGGCACATGGCCAGCCTTTCTTTGCAATGAAGTTGCAGGAATAACATTTACCTGGTCTCTGAATAAAACCACAATTTGGAAATGCAGCGGGACTGGCGGGTTTACCAGTACCTCATACAATGAAGACAAGCACAGGAGGCAAAATGAGGCAACAGTATTTTCCTTGCAAACATTTAATGCAGTCCAGATGGACTTCAAGAAAGCTGTGAAGAACATGGGGTGCTCTAAGAGTTTGACTATTCTATTGGTTGAGACCTTGTAGGAGAAACAAAATTAATATAAACAGAACTGCAGTGAAGACAGTGGAAAAACCCCTAAATGATCTTGGATTCGGTTCCTCACAGTGCTTATAATCTCAGGGCAGGCAAAATAATAAAAGATAGAGCAAAGGAATTCCATCAGATTATTTAAAGAAATAAGAGGTAAGAGCAGTGCACACAATACATATTGGGCACTTGCCACCTCTTATTTAAATCTGGAATTGGAAGAAGCGCACCTATACAGACAGGTGTAAAGCACATAATCCATCAGAAGTAGGACACATAATAATACATCCATGAAATATGACACAAATATATAATATTCTTCAATACAGTAGAACTTCTTTTTTACCTTTCACTTAATTCTTAAGTAGATCTGCATGTGAATGAAAGAGAATTAATGGAGGTAATGACAGTTGACACCACCCTAGTAGCTAGTCTGGAGATCTGATACGATTAGGAAGGATACTGTATTATAAAACTGGAAATGATCAGAAACGCTTTGGCTGCAAACACTTTGCAAAACTGGATTGACTGCACTGAAATTTCCTCTCTTGAAAATAAAATAAATTTAACTTCCCACAGCTGCTCTATTTTTATATCGTCAGAACAAGTATTTCAGAACTGCCATTGTGAAACTCAGTTCTGTGCCGTGTTTATCTGCTATATGACAAATCTGAATCGGAACGAAAGCCAAACAGTGTGCCTTAAATGACCTGAAAAACGAAATTCTTTCATAGCGGCTTCCTTCCAAGAACAGAAATTAAAAAAGGAAAATTTCTAAAAATGCAATTGAGCAGTAAAGCAAGCTCAGTAGTGCTGAAGCCTTTCACAAATGCTCATTCCTCACACTGTAGCTTTCAACACTTCACGCACACGCTTCCAAAGTTACCAGGCACCAACACTATCGTAACTGCGACATTAAGTCTTGTGCCTCTTCTCACAACCGAGCCATTTGGTCTTGGTCCACCACTGCCTTGTTTGCATTTACCCATTCCCTCTCTGCGACACCGTCAGGAGCAGCAGCTCTGCCATCCATCCGCCTTGCTGCCCCCACAGCGGGGAAGGGAAGCAGTGCTGCTCTGCAGGGCTTCTTCGTTGCCAATAACCGTCTTCCTCCTTGGTGGAACGTCAAGGCAATGCTACCCTGTGCAAGGGCTTGGCTGTCCTGGGTGAGGAAGGGAATTAGCTTGGGGAAAAGTCCTATGCCAAAAGGCTGCAAGAGTAAAGATAGGTGTCCAAGCATCACTTTACATTGGAACTTCTAACTAGAGGCCAAGTCAGGTTGGGAGAGCATTTAAATCAGTAAGAGACGTCTCTTCATTCCTACACGATCATGGCGCATCCTCACTCCAGTGAATACTTGCCCAAGGTGTTTAACACGATCCCAACACTCGACAGCATCAAGACACTTGCTTTTGGTGTCAGCACTGTGAAGGATTCAAGTGGCACTAGCCTGTAGCAGCTTTGGAGCTTTATACTATTCATTGCAAAGCAGAAAAACAACAAGTACATTTGTGATCTTTAAGTCTTCCAGTTTCAGGCAGGGAAAGAGATAACAAATTCGTCTCCATCAGAAGTACAGAATAAATTTTAACTGCGCTCTACTGAGTCACTACACTCCAAGATCTGATTTTGGAAACACGAGCGCATTTATAACCTTACTTAGAACCTTGGTGGGCCTACTCATGAATAAATCTTCACATGTGCTAAACACCAGTGGCGGTCTTTTAAACAATTAACTTTGTAAGAACTCAGAAATAGTTCAAAATAGTAAAAGCTTTGCAACCAGATTCAGAACTTTTTTTTTTCCAGAAGGTAAAAAATCACTGAGGCAAGTTTATCTGAAACCACGCATCACATGTAATACAAGTAATACTAGCTGCTAAGTTTAAATGAAGCCTTCAGGTGCACTGAGGGCAGCACATTCCCCCTCTTAGACCTCCAGAACATTATCAAAAGCCTGTCACATTATTCCTTCTCCATTTCTTCCAATTTCAGAATCCCCCTAGACGTGTAAGGATATGCTTGATAGTCACTTTTTCTACCTAAAATTATTTTTTTCATTTGAGACATAATGAATTGGATTATTAGTCCAATCAAATCTGGTATCTTGATTCTGGCAGAAACCAATATTGAACATTCCCTAGAGAAATGAAGCACACACAACGCCACACTGATAGAACTAGTCAAATATGCAGCCCACAACAGGGAGGAAAAATTATTTCACGGTCTTTGTGGCTGTTGGGCCACACCTTAATACATCAGACGTAGTTAGCTTTTTTTATTATCTTTTAAACTCCATTCATTGATCATAGAACAATGCCACTCTTTCTCAATACATGTATTGATCCTACCATCATGTGTTTCAATTAGAGTAACGATGTGGCCAGTCCTCTTAACATTCAAGGTGTAAGAAAAGAAAGAGCTCACAGAAGTCCAAAAACGTAACAAGAGCTGAACACTCCCTGTTGGCTAGGCATTTTAGCATTCCTTGGCTTTTTATTATGGAGAGGAGCAAATGGAGAAGAATAAAGAATTTTATTTTTTTTTTTTTTGTCTGTGTACACTGGGAATGCAAGGACCTAAACTCCCGCAGCAAACACGAAGTTCTGAGGAAAAGCCCCGAGGGCTTTCAGGAAATTAATCCCCACTCAGCTGACTAGTCATCCCCACCAGCAGCCCAGCACCTCTCCTCCTGGGATCTCATGACACAGATGAAAGAGCAACTACATTGCAAAAAAAAGAAAAAAAAAAAAAAGAACAAACTTCAGCAAAGCTGGTGAAGGCAGTTAGAGAAGATTTAAGGAAACACGGTCTGTTTGAAAACAATATTCAAAACACACACCTTCTTTGTGTTATTAATGAATAACACATGAATTCCCGAAAGAAGGGGCTGGTTTTGCCTAGCCATCACTTACTTCTGCTGGAAGATTTTGAGTGTTTCTCCCGGGGGGGGGGGTGGGCAGGAAGGGGGGGGGGGGGGAGCGAGGGGGGGGGGGGGGGGGGGAGCTCTATCAAAGCGCCCAATCACAATGCAAAGCAGCTTTAAAAAGAAAAAAAAAAAAAAAAAAAGAAAACAAAAGAAGAAAACACACACACACACACATTGTGACTCTGAAAAACAGTCTTTTCGACTGACAGAACAACTCGCTTCGAAGCAAAATTCCATGAGACAGCATGAAACTGGGGACCGGCTTCCGAAGGAGCTCCACGTCCCCGCCGACCTCCCTTCCCTCCCGGGGACCCGGCGAGCCGGGTCCCCGGGAGGGAAGGGAGGTCGGCGGGGACGCGCCTCCCGCCCAGTCCGCGGAAACTCGCCACCGCCGCCGCTCCCCTGCACCGGCACCGTCTTTCGGGGAGAAAGTTGCGTTTGGGAGAAGTTTTCCCGCCCCCTCCTCCCCTTCCCTCCCAAGCCCGCAGTCCCCCCCCCCTTCCCCTCCCGCCAAGCCCCGCTCCTACCGCCTGCGGCGGGGTCCCGATCAGCATCTCCAGGTAGTAGCCGCGGCCGGAGTCTCCCTGCAGGTTCTCCACCATGGCTAAAAAGTTGAGGGTCCCCCCCGGATCCGAAGCCAAGGCCAAGCCGTCGGCGCCGCCGAGGGGATCCTGCTGCCGGCTGCCGCTCCCCGGCCGCAGCACCACCGGGGCGGGCGGCGACCCGCCGGGAGCGGCCGGGTGGGACACACGGAGCGGGAAGGAGAAGAAAGCCCGGCAGAGCCCCGCCGTGCCGGCGAAGAGGAGCAGGAGACCGGGAGCCGCCAGCGGCGTTCCCATCCCGGTGGCGGCGCGGGGGGCCGGGGTCGCCTCCCAACTGCAGAGGCCGCCTGCCTGCCAGACTGGAGCAGCCGAGGTGGGGGGGGAGGAGGAGGAGGAGGGGGAGGAGGAGGAGGAAGAAGAAGGGAGCGGCTTCCCCACGCCCCGGCTTCATCTCCCCCCTCCCCCGAACCGAGCTCCTCCTCGCGTTTTTCCCGCACGGCCCCCGGGCAGCCGGAGCGGCCGCACCGCGGCCGCTCCGGCTGCCCGGGGGCCGTGCGGGAAAGTTGCTCCAGCCCGGTACCCAAGGGAGAAACTTCCCGGCTCGGCTTGGCTCAGCTCAACCCGCAACCCCGCTAACGGAGCGTGACGGCTCGGCAGGGAGGAAAGTTTCACGAAAGCCTTAAAGGGAAGGCGGCGGGGCTTCGGGGATCCGCGCCGGGGGCGACCCTGGGGCGCCGCTGAGTCTCAGGACCCCGCGGGAGAGGAGGGCAGCGGCCGGGGAGGGGATGGAGGAGGAGGAGGAGGGAGCGCGGAGCCGAGGATCCGCGTCCGGGGTTCTGGTCTCCTCCCTGGGGTGCCGCTGGTCTCAGGACCCCGCGGGAGAGGAGGCAGGGGGTGGAGGGTGTTGATGAGGAGGAGGAGGAGGTGGGAGCATGGAGAGGGGTGCAGAGATTCCGAGGCGGGTGGTCGTGGCTGCGGGTGGGTATGGTACGGGTGGCAGCGGCGGCGTCTGGGGTGGGGGGGTGTGTGTGTGTGTGTGTGTGTGTGTGTAAATTCATCTGCTGTTCTAGTAAGAGTGAGGCATGAAAGACGGCAGCTTGTTAGAAAACCTGCAGGGCTTTAAATGTCTCCGTCATGCACGGAATTAATAACAGCAGTCAAGCGCGGCCTTTCGAAAGATGGGAACACTTGGGACGGAATTAGTCTCAACACCTCTGGAGTAATGACAGGGCCAGATAGTCCGAAAGCCTTGCAAAATAACACCGGGCAAGTCTAAGCAGAGTCCCTGGTGTTTGTTTGTTCCTGACCCTTACCCTCCTGTTTTCTGTAGTAGATAAAGTAAAAAAAAAAAAAATACCCAGCCTAAGTCATGCCTACTCGCAGGATCTCCTCACCAGTTTGCTGTCCTAGGCAACCCCCTGGTCCAGTCCCTGTGTAAAAATATGCTCCAAGCTCTGTGAGCTGAGATCCCTCCCCTGCCAGAGTAAATAGCAAGGGCTTCTTCCCTCCCTTCCTTAAGAGGGAATAATTGTCTGCAAGATTTCCCAGTGTTTCACAGGTGCCAAATGAAGTTTCCCGAGGAGGTGGATAGTCCTTGTGTTCACTCCCAGGAATGCTCAACGGACTATTTTCTGGAAGGGTACTTTGGTGGGGCATTATTTGTAGCCATTGCCAGAGGATAATCCTTAAAAAGGAATCGGAGCCCACCTATCCTTGCTGAAGGGAAAAAAAAAGTGTTTTCACTTTTTTCACTGATGTTTTTGAGTACTCTGGCTCTTGGTACAGGCTTAAAGTCTGGAACCCTTGCTCTCACTCAGTAGCCCCTTCCTTAAGATGAGTCCAGTGCCTCTGGCGTAAAGTGCTTTCCCCCTCACCCTCAGCAGGGGGTGGATGCTGTCCCTGTCCCTGTTGTCCCCAGACCTCTCTGCAGGGAGGAGGAAGGCTCCGTGGTGCTCTCAGCCTGGCTTTGCTGCGGCTGGGGAGGTGGGAAGCCTGCAAGGGGCTTGGCCTGGCTGGGGACTTGGGTAGAGGGCATCGATGAAGCTCGCACTCGGGAGGTTATTTTACTTGTGGGAAACTGCACATCTCAGTAAGAGGTGAAATGGTGCAAACTTCCCCTGCTGCAGGAAGCTTTCTATTTGCCTGACAAGTAGGAATGTGAAATATTGCAGTCCTGGTATGTCTCGTCTCACCTGCTCTACGCAGAGCTGGAAAATGTTGCTCTAGGCTGATGGCAGCTGAACACCTGAGGGAGTGTCAGCGTGGCTCGCACGAAGAGGTTATCTCCAGGGTGCTACAGTAATGGCTTTTTCTAATGTAGCTGGGATAGTGACAGGTTGTGCTGTAAGGCCTGTCTAGTCAGAGCTGAAGCAAAAGGGGAATTAAAGCGCTTAGGGCTCTTCATGGGGGAGCTGAAAACTGGAGAAATGCCCCCGCCCCTTTGAAAAGGGAAATGTGAAAAGTATTCAGGAGTATAATTGAACACCCCCTCAGAGTGGTAGGGTTGTATTTATAACAGTCAGCAGCTATATACATTTTGTTTTAATTCTTTTACAGTACAGTAAGTCTTCCCCCTTGCCACCGTTGCTAAGATACGTTACCATACTTCTGGGTAAAGCAATCCCAGTCAAAAGAAGTATATAGTTTTCAAAGTATAGAAAATATAGCATAGCCTTCAAGTGTCCAAGAGAAAACTTGTCTTTTTTTCATAGTGTTTGTTAAAAGTTATTCTTGTCCTGTTTTCCACGCACCTAGATAGTTTTTGTAGTACATGCACATCCGACAGCTGCTGCCTATGAAGCAGTACCCACGATGGGAGTTTCTGCCCTCCCATGGCATCATCACAGCAGGGCTCGTGGTCATACAATAGCGTGTTGTGAGGCTTCTGCCTTGCCTCATCTGCTCCGTTATTTACCCAAGGATCTGATAAGGCTTAGACTGTGCCATGTACAGGTGAGTAGTCCCAGTGCGTTTATGAACAATGGCAGGAATGGGCCTTAAAAGAGCGATGGAAAGAACTGCTTTTGAATGAAGACATTATAAAGTCCTCCCAGGGAGCTGAACGTAACTGTATTCAAAATATTCTTTGGAGGGGGAATCATCTGTATGCAATGAATGCCACTACAGTCAATATGCACATTAATTTCTTTGCGTATGACATACAGAAAATAAATGAAATGCTAGAAATAGACACAAGTTTAAGAGTCTGTACTCCTTATTTTCTAGAATATTTGGAGAATCTTGTTTTCTGTATTTTTGTTATTCCAACTACGCATTACTCATTGAATAAATACTTTTTAAAAAATGTTTAAATATTAGCCCTTGTGAATAGGTCTTTTTAAAAAGTCATTTGTCCACATACAGATTTGCGGGTATATCTTGATTTTGATCCAACTCCGCATTAATTTAATCTGATGGTATTGAGGTGCTTTAAACCTTGAGCCACTTGACAGTGAATTAACATATATCTCTATATAACCTTCCACCAGTATTTACAGAATACAGCGCATCATAAAAATGCAACTGCTTTGTGTTACAGATAAGGTATATTAACTAAGTCAGGAGGACAGTTGCTATACAGGGTTGTTAAATCAGGACTGTTGAGAAAACAAGCAGGAACGGAGAAGGCGGCTGAAGATGCAGAGGAAGTGCTGGAGCTGATCTGAGCAGAGGAACTCTGGATGGCTAAAAAGAGCTCCTCTTCTTCCAAAAGAGGAAGCTATTAGGGGACTGCTCAGACCGAAGTGGTTCTCCGCTGTGCATCTGCAGAAGTCAGGCTGACCTATGCTATTGTTATGCAATGATAAGGGCAGATGGATGCAAAATAAAGACTTCTATTCTAAAATTGCTTTGTCTACTTTCTGTGTTCCTACTGTTAGCATAATCAATACTTCAGTTTTAAGAAATCTGATTGCTCTTTTGCACACAGGTACTGAAACAAACCCAGCTGGACTTGCAGAGTACAAATGGTTAATTTGCAGAATGCGGTAGCCTTAGGAGTGGGGAGATTTTATTCTTCCTGGACCTGACTGGGAAATGGTCTTTTCTGTCTGTGGGCATCTTGCAATCAGCTTTTTCATGTTTTGAGCCTAATCCAGTGAAATGTTGCTGGTAAATGACAGGACACTAGACAATCAAGTGGCAGCAGAAGCCACATGACTTGGCTCTGTTGCACGTCTGCCAAGGCAGTGCATCTTTGAAGGCAATGAGCAAACCAGCTGCCCCTTGGGATGCCCTGGTAGTGGCGGGCCTAGTGTAGCTCATAGCTACCTGTGAGAGTGGCTGTTTGGGCTTCTGCCCCATATCTGAGGCAGCCTGCAGAATTCCTGATGAACGCATTGACCACTCTCAGAAAAGTGTTATTTCTCCTTAGAAAGCTCTGCAGGCTTCCTCAACTCTATTCTCTAGCTGGCACCATGGAAGAAATTGTGGGTTAGACCTTAAAATGATCCAATATCGACCTTCTGATTCCAGACCTTCCTACACCACAAAGAGCAATGGTTATAAATTTATAAACTATGAAAAATTAAACATGCAGTGAACTATAACGGCACTTTAGAAACAACACGTTGAGAGTTGGCACATACTGCTGAGATTACTCAGATACTTTTATAAACATGCAGGGCTTCAATCCACTTGTGCAACACTGGTAGACTATTCATTTATTGTTAATAGAATAGTAGGGATTGCTTGTTAGTGGATGTTCAGGAAACTAGTCAGCTTGGTCAAGACTTTTCAGAAGAGCTTAGATGTCCACAATGTTTGCTGGGAAGTGGAGGATATGGGATAGAGAGTCCTCCGGAAAGTCTAGGCACTAGTTGCTTTGAGGAGGTACGTGTACAGACTACAGTTTTGTTCCAATCCACCTGTATGCCAGATGTTCAACAAGGAGATTACAGACATGTTCCTGGCTGCATTCCAGTTAAAAGCTGCAATCAAGAATGTTTTTTTTTTTTAAATAAGTTTGTTATTTAATAGAGCTGTGGGTCTATACTTATGCCATTCTTGGAGAAAATGAATTTTGTGATGGACCATATTGCCAGCCAACCTAATCATAGAATCATATGGGGTTGGGAGGAACCTCTGGAAATCATCTAGTCCAACTCTGGAGCAGGTCTACCTAGAGCACATTGCAGAGCAACTTGTCCAGGAGGATTTTGAATGTCTCCAGAGAAGGAGACTCCACCACTCCACCACTCTGGGCAGCCTGTCCCAGTGCTCTACCACTCTCACAGTAAAGAAATTCCTCCTCATGTTTAGGTAGAACTTCTTATACTCAAGTTTGTGCCCTCTTGTCCTGTCACTGGGCACCACTGAGAGAAGACCAGCCCTGTCCTCTTGCCACCCTCAAGTATTTGTAAGCATTGATCAGATCCCCCCTAAGTCTTCTCTTCTCCAGACTAAAAAGACCCAAGTNNTCCAGCAGTTCCCTGTCCTTCTTGAACTGGGGAGTCCAGAACTGGACACAGTACTCCAGATGGGGCCTCATCAGGGCAGTGTAGAGGGGCAGAATGACCTCCCTCAAACTGCTGGCCAGGCTCTTCTTGATGCACCCCAGGATGCTATTGGCCTTCTTGGCCACAAGACATGCTGGCTCATGGTCATCCTGTTGTCCACAAGAGCTCCCAGGTCTTTTTCCTCAGAGCTGCTTGCCAGCAGGTCACCCCCCAATCTGTACTGGTGCGTGGGGTTATTTCTCCCCAGGTGCAGCACCCTACCCTTGCCCTTGTTAAATTTCATTAGGTTTCTTTCGGCCCATCTCTCCAGCCTCTCCAGGTCTTGCTGGGTGGCGGCACAGCCTTCTGGGGTGTCAGCCACCCCTCCTACTTTTGTGTCATCAGCAAACTTGCTGAGGGTACATTCTATCCCTTCATCCAGGTCATTGATGAATATGTTGAAGAGGACTGGACCCAGTACTGACCCCTGGGGAACACCACTTGTCACAGATTTCCAACTGGATCCATGGACTTGTGGATGTCCAGCCTTCTTAACTGATCTCTAACTTGGTCCTCCTCCACCATCTCCTTCTCTATCCTGATCAGGTGGTCTGTAATAAATGCCCACAATAGTTTCCCACATATTGACCTGCCCCTTAATCCTCACCCACAGGCCCTCAACACTCTCATCTGACACCAGGGAGGGTTTTAGGGACATCTCCTTACTCTCTATCCATCCCTTGACATAAAGGGCAACATCTCCACCCCTCCTTCCTCTCCCGCCTCTTCTGAACAACCTGTTGCCCTCAATAGCCACACTCCAGTCACGGGATTCATCCCACCAGGTTAAGTTGGGAGGTTGCTGGCTGTCTTCTTTTTCTTTGTAGTACTCTGTATAATCACTTCAGGCTGGAAAGTTCAAGAAATAAAGGATCTCACGCATGGCAAAATTAGTTTTAGCAGCCTGTCTTTATAACTTGATGGGTTTTTTTGATCCACCTTTCTTTATTACTGTGGTGCTGACCATGGCAGAGCCTTTGAAGACTGGATGCAGCAAGTATGTTTTGCCATAATCTATAAAAATCTGCAGTTTCCTTAACTTGGGTTGCTCAACTCAGTGACTACCAGCTGGACACAGAGCTTCCTTCCTTGCCTTCCTCCTCTCCTTGAACTGAATTCTAGTTTAGATATGCTGCTGTAATAAATAAAGTCTGAAATGCTGAAGGCTGAGCATGAACCACAGACTTCAGATCAAGCATCTGAGTGGCACTTAAATGAAGGAGAATTTGGAATAACAACCTAGGTACACGTAAGTAGTAGGATTAGTAAAAGATTTTTTTAAAAATCCTTTTTGTTTTGATGAAAGTGTATTTGCAATATGACAACGAGCTTTTTATTTTTTATTCTCTGGCTTTTTAATCTTGAAATACTTCATTTATAAATTTTGCTTTTATTTAGTCCAACATAGTAACAGGGACGTGGGTCAAATCTTCATCCCATTGCAAACAAAATCATTACACTAGTTGTAGTGACCTTGTTTTAAATAACCTATTCTGTATGCCATTTCTTTCTAGTAAAAAAATTGAACCCAAAACTTGAGCTCTGTTTTTCAAAAATTCTTAGATAGATTGAAATTTTTCTGTTCATGCACATAAAGATAACTATGTGCATGAAAAATGAATATGTAACTAGCAAAGTAGTCCACAAGCACTGAAATATTCTTGGCATCTAAGCCATAGGGAAAACCCAGTGCATCTAAGAAAGGTTTGCAGCTATCAGCTTTGTAAAATAAGATCTTGTTGTTATTCTTCTGGGCCTCTGGAGACCTCTGAAATGCTTTATTGGGGCTAGAGAAAGGTGAAATGGAATTGTGTTTTACAGAATGAATTCCAATGGCAACTGTAATACTAGTTCATGATGTACCAAGGTATATTTAGCCTTTTGAGTGTCTGTGCTAATGATAAGCCCCAAATGCAACTTAAAACTCATACATACTTTAAAAAACTGATAATGAACTGTTTTCAGCTGTGAATGTTGGACTTTCTGCAAAATAGAGCTGAAAAATGGTTTAGGTGCTTTAAGGTTAAATAAGTTAATTAGTAAAAGGACTGTTATCCTACAGTTGCCTGGTAATGACAGTAGCTGAAACAGTCCAGATAAAATATGTCCTAAGGCAAAATACTCTGATCCTGTTCTGAAAAAATGAAAAAAAAGACTTGTGATCTTAGAAAGTTTGATTACATTATTAATGTGTAAAATGTTACATGCCTTTGCACTTCAATTTTTCTCTGTCTTTACAATAGTTCATTATTCCTCATCAGATACAGGCTTATAGGTCTTCTCATAATTTATGTCTCCTGCCATTTGTTTCAAGTATCCAACAATGAGAATAATTATGCTTGCCTTTTGGTGTTCTTTGTTTTCAGGAAACAATGCGTCAGGGATGCTGTTTCAGAGATGCAGACTCTTGCAGGCAGCCAGCCAAAAGAGGCAGAAGTCTGAAAACAGAGCTTTAAAAACTTCAGGTGATTCTTCCCTCATTTGTAATTGTAGAGCCCACTGAAGTGAACTAGATTGATTTGTTGCTTATAAGGGCAAGATCTAGCTATTTTACTTCAATTTTTCTTTCTTCCTAATAGTTTTTACTATTTCTTATGTTAGGCATCAGAAATACATTACTTGGAGCTGGTTGCATGATTTCTGATTGATAACACCCAGAAACTCAAACTAGAGAAGCTTATAACTTTGCTAAACTTAAAGGCTGAAGATTTTGGGGCTGCAGGTTTGAAAGATGCTCATCCTATTTTCTGCAAGTTTGTTCATGGCCTTTCTGAGAAATGCACTGGAGAAAAGCATACTGCTCTGCAGCTTAAAAAAATATTATCAGTCCACTTTGGGGTATTTCTATGTGAGAAGCAGATCTGGAGTATCCAGGTACTAGGAGAAAAGATTCAAAGGAAAGTTGTCTATCTGTCAGGTATATCTCTTCAATTGTTTTTGTAACAACAAATCTGAGCATAGTCACAATTATTATCCTATAGAAATTCGGTTTACATTTGCTTAGTGGCAACCCATCTAGCAGGTAGTTTCTTCCAGGGGCCTCTTTAAGACTGAACACATTCCAGCTCTTTGTTGGTCTTCAACCTTTTGGCTGGAGAGTATTGATAGGTCATGGTGTGGAGCTCGGACTTTCTTTGGAGTTAGTGCTCTTGGGCACTGCAGTGCTGGATAAAGGGACAGAGATCGAAAATGTCACAGTAGACCTCACAGAAGAGTGCAGGAGAAGAAGAAAGCTTCCATACTGAAATGGAGCAGGACTAGGCCTGGCATGCACCGGGGTGTGGACAGAAGAGCTGTGACAGCACAAAGAAAAATGGACCTGCACAGTGGATTGACTTGGAGGGAGAAAGAGGTAAGTATGTTGGAATGACAGGAATAGGTTATTAGCACACAATAGAAGAGACCATGGTAATTTTAAAACACTAAAACACCTCTTACCAACTGAGGATATGAGTGCCTGAATCCAATATGCCTCAGATGAAGCGGTTTGTTAACTAATTAAGATTTCCCATAACGGAATCTGTTCTGTCTTTTTTTGAGAGCAAACAGAACTTCTGGATCCTTACAGGTGTGTCATTGCTTTTCCCTTCATAGTCTCTCTCTGCTGGATGACTTTATTGAGTGCATTTTAATACCTTTTGAAGAACCATGCAAAAAAAACCTTCATGGTACTCTGGTCTCCATGGCAAAGGTTCGGCTGCTATGGCTTTTGAATATGAATTTCAGGATATAGTACTGATAATCCTATTAGTGTGTCTAGGAAACAAAAAACTAAGAAATAGAAGTTGACTCAATTTTGGAGGTAATCTCCTTTATTAGACTTGTATGAGAATACATGTTTCAAAGAGAAAAAGCAATCAATAATGGTTGTTCACCTTTCTCGGGTCTCATAGGCTGAAGTGTCATATTTTGATCATATCAAAGTACTGACTAAGTTTTTTGTTACTTTGTATTAGCAATACCCTTATCAATCTCCCATACTCTATTAATACCTGGATAAATCTTATCCATTTATAACAAAAGAGAGCTATAATGTGCAGTTTGGGTTCTCTCCACCATGTATAAGCAGACTCTGCTTTAAATAGTTCATAATAACCATTTGGATTTGAAGGAAAGTTGGCAGAAATGCCTTCTGCTAGGTGACCTTTGCAAACGTGTCTGCTGCTGCTACATGTAGTACCTAAGAAGATGGTGTTTACTGTACTGGATCCCTCCTGGGAGCTGGGAAAGAGGACACAGCAGCTCTTTGAGGCTTGGCAGTAGATAATCAGAGATGTCACTCCCCACTCCATTGCTGCCAAATACAATTGGAACTTTTGCTGGGGAGAAAATAATTTAGGGGTTGAACTTAAATCTTAGAAGGGAATTTAAGACACGTGAAATACTTCATTTTTAGCATCTGATGCTGTAAACGGAATGTAGATACTAGTAATAGAGTAGAATTCGTTTTTATTGCAATGAATACAAGGTATCAAGTGTTTATTGACTTAAAAAGAAAAACTGAACAAACAGAATAAAGAATAAAGCATGCATGGATGCTTTGAAGGAAAGAATGTTTTTATTTCATACTTTGAAGAAATTGTTCAAGTAGTTCAGCTGTGTAAAAATGTGACCCCTCTAATGCTGCCAAGGGTAGTGAGATCATGGATAATCTGCTGAGGAAATGCAGCTCACGCAAGCCAAAAGGAGAGTTTTAAACTTACAACACCAATTTTTCCAAGAGTGAAGCATGTGCAGAAGGGGAGACTTGTACTGTTCTTTGTTTACTGAATCATGGAATCATGGAATTGTCAGAGTTGGAAGGGACCTCTAGAGATCATCTAGTCCTACTCCCCTGCCCAGAGCACATCACTCAGGACTGCATCCAGGCGGGTCTTGAAGATCTCCCAAGAAGGGGACTCCATGACCTCCCTGGGCAGCCTGTTCCAGTGCTCTGTCACCCTCACCCTAAAGAAGTTCTTCCTCATATTTGAATGGAACTTCCTATGTTCCAGCTTGAGCCCGTTACCCCTTGTCCTATCGAAGAATCCCGTTACCTATTTTGAGGAATATTCTCTCTGCTATTTGCTGTGGATGCATGTGGATGTGAGGGAGAATCTGATGTATCTTCTCCCTCCATACTCCCTTTTCTTCCCAGTTAAAAGCTCCATATAAGAGTAAGACAACTCCAGGAAAATGGTATAAAAGTTATGTTTCATCTTGCATTGTTCTTCTTCCAAAAGAATTGCAGTATAGCTGTCAGGTGTAGACCAAATCTTGCAGCATCATTACATGGTGATACAGAGAATAATGCTCTCATCTTTGCTGTGGTAATGGGTGATGTGCACATGCCATCATGATTCTGAGGGTGTGCAAGATATTATTCATATTAGTGTAGTACTATAGTGCCCTAGTATGCTGCTGCATACAGCCTCTGAATCACAGTTTCTGCTGTAAAATTTATGCGGCACTTCCTCTACATGATAGAAGTGAGAAGGAAGAAGAATGGATGGACACCATTTCCTTCTTACCCATCCCTTGCAGATCAGCATTGCCAGATCTGTGTCGTTCTGTGAATACTGAAGGGAAGTGTCAGAAGAAGAGTTCTGTTGCATAGGTTGCATCTTCATCAACTTGAGATGATGAAGTCTCATAGAGCAGGTCTTCCCAATTAGGACAAGAGAAAGATATACCCTCTCCAACACACTGCTTCTCCTAAAATATCATTGACTTCTTGTCCTTGGAATATGATAATATCTCTTTTTGGTATCCCTGTTGTGAAAAACTCCAGTGAAATTGCTCAGTAGGCCCTCACAATTCCAAATATAAGGTGCTTTTTAAAAAAGTGTAACCCTCTAGTGTTTGTCAGTGTGTTGTGGAAGTACCCTCTGGCCATGCCTAGGTTTGTGAATTTGGGTCAATTTGGTTTTCAGGATTACTTTTCTTAGGACAATGAGGGCATACCTGTTTTGTGGTGTAGAGTATTAAATGACTTTTTATTTGAGCTTTTCAGGTGATAAGCTGTAACACCAGTTAGTCACATGACAAGCTTGGTGAAAATGTATTTGCTACTGTTTGTGAAGTAGTAGTACACTATAATATAGGCATCACAGAAAAGCTAAAAGGTGATGTGATAATTAACTCATGGAGCACACACTGAATAGTGAGGACAAAAGTCTCCCACAGTATCCTCCTGGAGAAACTGGCTGCCCA